>CAUYLG010068568.1:0-64496 GCA_963573385.1 Cacajao melanocephalus | reverse complement strand
TAGGCTCTTGGGCAGACAAACAGCAAGGTGCAGAACAATGTGCTTGATGGAAAAGCCTACGTAAATACGTGCGCATGTTTTCCTATAAAAGTCTAGAGAATCCTTAGATTGCTAGATTGCTAGGGTCTGGGAGCAATGGTTGCCTCTGGGGAGGGGAATTCAATGACTGGGAGAGGGGGACTTACTCTTCCCTGTATACGTCTTTCTGCCTTTGGGTTTTGTACCAAGTGTTTCCTATTCAAAAGAATAAATAAAATTGCAATGAAAGAAAACACCCCAGGCAGGCACCAACATGTAATGAAGTGACAAAGCCAGGGTCAGAGGTACAGGGAGAGGTCAAGACCAAGATGATCTTCAGGCCCAAGGGAAGTAGGGAGGAGGCTCACGGAGCCTGCCCCTGGGAAGAGGTGAGCACCACATCCTTTTGAAGCCTCCTTAGGCAAGGTGTTTATGCGTGCTGTCTCGTTTCATCCTGAAGCAGCTCCGGGAGGAAGGTACACTCATCCCTGCTTTACAGAGGAGGAAACTGAGGCTCGAGGTGGGGCTCAGTAATGGGGCTGGAGTGCCTCATCATTATCTCAACTGCTCTAGCCTGCTGGCCTGGAGGATGAGGCTGGGACTGAATTCTGGGCTTGGCCTGTCTCCACTGGGCCTGGCCGGCCACCCTGCCCATTGGCAGCTTGGAGCATGGGTGCTGAGCTGGGCATCTGGTGGGCTGGCTGGAGCTGGAAGACCCAGGGAAAGATGCAGTGAGTGAGGAGCTTGGTTCTTAATTTGGAGAGAGTTTGGAGAGAGGGTGGCAGACACCTCAGGGAGGGTGATATCCAAGGACAGTTCCGAAGAGGGGCTCTGAGCCAGACTGAGCCCTTGACTCTCCTCCACTGGAGAGCAGATGGCCGAGTGGGCCTTGGAAGGACGGGGCACTGTGACTGAAGTCGGGAATACATGCAACACCCCGCAAGGCACAAGGGGGAAACACACTTTCCAGCACGCTGAGAGTTAAAAGGGGTAAGTCAGCCCTGGTAACCATTGTGAACGTTGGATTATGTCTAGGATGTGAAACATTTCAATCTTTCTCCTATGGCTGGGATGGGATGAGGGAGTTCTCTTCAGGGCTGTGGTGAAGCCATTGGTGACCCCAATTAGGACAAGGGCAGCTGCTGATATGATTGGCAGGACCCCCAAAGGCTTTAAAATCTCTGCTGTCTCTCACAAGCCTACACCCAGAACTTTAAATTCTCTGGAGCACAGATACTGTCTAGGAGCCTCCTGGCAGAGGCCCAGCCTCCTAACGTGGTTCAGGAGCATCGCTTCCCTCAAAACAGGGGAAGTGTTGGCTAATGAGGGAGCAGAGAGACATTTCTCTGATTCAGCTCCACCTAGAAGCAGGCCACAGTGGAGAGAGATGGGGTGCAGGGGGTTGGGGTGAGCTTTGATAGCATGAAGGAGTAGAAAGAACCTGAGTTGGGAGACTGGCTTCTAGGGCCAGCACCACGTTCACTGGCTGTTAGACTCTGGGCAAAGCCTTTCTCTCTGGGTCTTGATTTCCTTATCTGTAAAATCAGACCATTTGGACCAGACGGTTTCTAATGGGCCCTTTGAGCTTATGGGGTTTTGTCCAGGGCTGGAGGACCACGGGGTCTGGAGGAGCCAGATGGACAATGGGGTCATGGCATCCCTGCATCACCTCCATGTATAAAGCATTTGCAGTTCACAAGAAGCTCTCACTGTATTTTCTCACTTAGGCCTTGCAACAACCCATGAGATCCGTGATGACTGCCCCCATTTGCCAGATGAGAAGCTGAGGATTGGAGATGTTCAGGACCCTGTCCGGCATGGTAAGGAGGGGATGTGGGCATCAAATCTGGGTCAGAATGGCTTTAAGGCATTTTTTTTTGCCTTGGGCCACAGCTGCCTCTTCCTCGTTTATGTTACAGTTTCGGTGGAGGTAGAGGGACTCCATCCCTTCAAGTGCCTCCTCTGGGAAGTAGACCTCGTTCCTAGGTCCTTACTTGGTAGCTACTCAATCAGGCCAGGGCCTCAGCTGAACCCTTGAATGGCTGTTTCCACCTCATGGGACTCCACATGGCTATGTGGCATTCTCTTTCCACTGCCTTGCAATTAGATGTGGAGGCCTGGGCAGTTGACTGGCCTTCAATACTCCCAGACCATCCTCTTATTCCTGGGGATCTCGTGGGACCTCAGATCTCCTACGCTAGTGTGGGCATGACTAGCCCCCCCCAGCCACGCCCTCCTCTCTCACTCCAGGCTGGGCAAAAGGGCACAAGTGTGTCTGGGAAGCCATTTCTCCCTGCTCACAGCTGTCCTGGTTCACGCTGTGACCTCAGCTGCCATCCTTCCCATGATCTGCTGTATCCGGGACAACCAACAGTTCCTACTATGCAGAGAAGGGAGGATGAGGGGCGGGCAGGGGCGGGTCCACTGTCCTGACTCCCTGGTGAGGGTGCCACCTGTTCTGTCTGAGAAACTCATGGCAGGAGGGAGCAGCTTGGGCCCTTCGTGAGACATAAGGACGATTGTAGGGACCTCGGAGGTTGAGGAAGAAGCTGATTTGTAAACCAGCGTCCTGGGCTTTGGCCGTTCCAGCGTTCATGGAATGGCAGGAACAGCAGGAAGGCGGAATTAAAGGAACTGGGCTGGGTGCCGTCTGCCAGCTCTGACCATCTGTGTGACCTAAGGGAGGTCCCTTGACACCTCTGAGTTTCTGTGCAGAGATGATTGATTCACAGACTCACTAGGGACCTGCAATGAAAATAAATGGGCTCTGTAAACACTAAAGCTTTAGTGCTAAGAGCCCCCATTCTTAACTGCACAGAAGGGTTGGGTTTGAATTACCACCCTGCTGTGTGACCTTGGACAAATGACTTCAACTCTCAGGTGCTTTTGCTGTGCAGCAAAACCTCACAACTCATTAGCTTCATGCCACAAACTTTCATGTAGCTTGTGATTTGGGAATCAGCCATTTCCGTTGGGATCGGCTGAGCTGTCCTGGTCTGGGCAAGGCTTGAGTGTTCTTGGCTGGGCTCACTCATGTGTCTGCTGTTAGCTGGTGGATCCCTGGAATAGGCTGATTAATTTGGCTTCATCTGGGATGCAAACTACGGGGCCTCTCTCCATGAGCCTGGGCTTGTTCACAGGGGTGGTAAAAGGGCTTCAGAGGCAGTGAGAGAGAAGCCCCAGTGCTCAAGCCCTTCTCGAGCCTCTGCAGGCATTATGCTTGCTTCTTTCTTTTTTAGTTTTATTTTTTGAGGCAGGGTCTCTCTCTGTCACTCAGGCTGGAGTGTAGTGGCATGATCACGGCTTACTGCAGCCTTGACTTCTTGGGCTCCAGTCATTCTTCCACCTCAGCCTCCTGGGTAGCTGGGACCACAGGTGTGTACTACCATACCTGGCTAATTTTCATATTTTTGGCAGAGACAGGGTTTTGCTATGTTTGTCAGGCTGCCCTCAAACTCCTGAGCTCAAGCGATCCACCAGCCTCAGCCTCCCTAAGTGCTGGGATTACAGGCATGAGCCACTGAGCCTAGAATAGGCTTGCCTCTTTCTTATTGGCCAAAGTAAGTCCCATGGTCAAGTCCTGAGCCAGGGTGGAAGGGCACGGCCCAGGGTAGTGCATGAACAAATTAGGGGCCATTACTCCAATAATCTATTATAACTCTCTGGGCCTCAGCTTCCTCATCTGTAAAATGGGCATAATCTTATACTTTTCTCAAGGCCTTGTGGTGGGGGTTGAAAAGAAATGAGCAAATGTCTGTAAAAGGTACTGCGTGACTCATAGCCAGAAGAATAAGCAATTCGTTAAGAGTGAGCTATTGTTAGTATTGTTATTAGCAGGGACCTTGAGAGAGACAATTTAAAATCCCACGCAGCAGGCTCTGGGCTGTGGGCCCTAGGAGCCAGCCCTGGGCCTGCTTTTCCACTCAGGGGAAGTGGGAAGTACCAGGGAAAGTGAGTCTTATGGGAGGGCCCAGTGTCTTCCCCAATTCAGTCCCTGATGGAAATCTAGGCTTTGTGTCTCTTCAGAACTGCTCCTAATCTTCCCCAGGATCCAAAGGGATGACTTTGCTTCTTCTTTTACTTCCCTTCTCTCCTTCCTCCTGGGCTCAGGAGTTTTATCATTATTGTCTTGTTAAGAGAGTGTCCCGCTGTATCATCCACGCTGGAGTGGAGACTGGTGATCTTAGCTCATGGCAGCCTGGAACTCCTGGGCTCAAGCCGTCTTCTCATCTCAGCCTCCTAAGTATCTGGGACTACAGATGCATGCCACCAAGCTAATTAAAAAAATATTTTTGTAGAGATGGAGGTCTCACTATTTCACCAGGCTGGTCTCGAACTCCTGGGCCCAGGCGATCTTCCCATGTGGGCCTCTCAAAGTGCTGGTGTGTGCACTCTGCACCTGGGTTCAGGGTATTTTTGATGAGGAAGAAAGTGGTCTGGGAAAGAAAGTGCCCACCTGAGGTGCCTGGTTCTGGGAGGAACTCCAAGCGTCTGTTAAGTTGGGGTCCCAAAACTCCTCCCCATCAAAGCTCATTTGGATCCTTGGGGGACACTGCATTGTGTTCCTTGCCACATTTTTTCTGCCATAACCCACATGTGCAGGGGAGCCAACGGCCGTCACATGCTCATTTAATGCCATGCAGACACTGGCAGTCCTGGGCACATAAGCTGGAATTGGGTTGGGGTCTGTGACATCATCAATAGCTAACCAGAGTCCCTGGACAGTTGAGAAAAATCAATGAGGCTGCCGTCTTGGTGATCTTGTATAAGCTGTTCCAGGGAGGTGAGGAGTATTGACTTCGTTCGATTTTTTAAAATCTTGAAAGCAGGATTCACAAAACTGCCTTCATAGACCCCAGCTCAGCAACCACAGATCTGGTTCAACCTCTTCATTCCGTGCTTCTAGGGGTCCTTTCTGAGCTCGCCGAGGGCGCCTAAGAAAGGAGGATGGCTGGCTCTTCATTCTTTCGTCTTCATTCTTCCTTGTGTGTTAGGTCCCCTGTCTTAGACACTGGAGATAGGACAGCGAGCCAACCAGATGCTGATCCTGCCCTCATGGAATTTATGGTCTAAGGGAGGACAGAGATTAATTGATCGTAAGAATAAATGTAAAATTATATGGCCAGATGGTTTTCTTTTTTGAAATATTAATCTTCCTTCCTTCTCTGGCATTTCCTCTTTCTTTATAGGGCAGTTGGACTCAGAAAATTCACTGCTGCAGGGTAGAGATGACCCGGTGGAGGTCAGCAGTCAGTTCTTGCCTTTTGAGTATCAAAACTGAAGCCCAGATGTGTGTGTAGGGGTCGGGGGTGGAGGTGGTGGCAGGTGGTGGAGGTTGGAAAGAACACAAAGATTTGGAAGGTGCAGGGTGATTTCCTGAGCTGGCGGAAGACCGAGAGATGGGAAGGGGTTTGGGCCATTGCTGAATGGGCCTGGAAGATGGGCCACATGCCTGCCCGGATCCTTCTCTGCTCCTTATCCAAGGAGGTCTGGAGGGCCTGGGAACAGAGAAGACCTGTGTCACCATCCCCAGGGTAAAGCCCGGGCAGGTGGAACGGCCACAGCATTCCCTGAGCCAGTGGAGGACAGACTCCATGGTGTTTTGGAGCAGAGACTTCAGGCAGCCTTGAGTCTCCTGTGGCCAGGCCAGCTCTGCCACCCACCGGCTGAGGCTCACCCAGAGGCACCATGGGGGGAAAGGTCCTTCATTCACCTCTGCTGTTGGGCCCATGCCTGGACCTACCAGGTGGGCCGCACACCTTTTCTTTTGGGGAGGAAAATGTTCCTCTGAGTTTCACTTTTTAAGAAATCTTGACAAAAGCATATTGGCCACTCTGGCTCTTCCAGCTCAGCAGCACCTGGCATTGTTTTCTGACCACCTGATGCGCTGTGTGCTGCTGCCCACTCCTCTTAGCTGCCTATGCTTGGCCTGCGAAATAGGCGCCTCTGTGCAGAGCCTAAGGTCAAGTATGGGGAGGGGCTCAACTCTCAGCCACAGGGTCTCCCACTGTCCCTGGAACACTGCAGGGCTGGGCCACTGTTTGGGGGTTCTGCCTTCCAGAGGCACAGAGCTCTGGAGTGGGAGTCAGAGCATGGATAAGCCTGGCTGTGCCCCTGAGCTGGGCATGTGACTGGAGACAAGTCCCACTCTCTCTCTGAGCCTGTTTCTTCCTCGATAAAACAAGGACAAAATCAATGTGGTCAATGAGATAAAGAATTTGAAAGACCAAGTCTTACTGTCATAATACATGTTGATTTGCTGAGCACTGTGCTCTGAGCCAGGCACTGTATCAAGAGGTGGCTTAGATGAATCTCATTGATTCTTCCCCACATGCCTGTGATGTGTGGTGTGGACATTATTGTTACCTCATTACATAGCAGGGGAAACTGAGGCACAGAGAGCTTGAGGAAGCTGCAGGAGATCACATAGTATTTCACAAAGCTGGTATTCAAAGCCAGGCTGGCAGAGGCCGCACTCAGCCCCCTTCTCTATCATGCAGCACTGTCAGAGCTTCCCTGGTAGGATGGGGCAGAAAGGGACTCTGGGGCCATCTCATCCACTCATCACGCAGAGAAGGAAACTGAGCCCCAGAGAGGGGAATGGACTTGCTTAAGATCTCAAGCAGCCTAGACACCACATTGATATATGTGTGAATAGAATGTCAAACACTACATGTTCCTTTTGGATAAATGCATTTGAATCCACAAAAAGGATTTTCTGAGGATGTCCAAACTTGTCCACAAGGGATACTCTAATTTTGAAAAGCGCAGGTCTTGGGCAAGGCTGTGGTGAGGAGAGGGGAATGTGCGGGGGGCCTTTGAGGACCACTCAGCACTGCTCAGAGCAGAAGGAACAAAACAGGACCTCCGCCTCCTTCAGCAGCCTGGATTTGAATTTCAGCCTGGTCCAGAGAGGGAACTGGTCTTGAAGAAAGAGTCAGAGGTGAGCACTGGGAAGTATGATGCAGGTTGCTCACTGTACCACCATTTCCAAGAATGAAATGTCCGAAGGAAACTAAATGTCCAACAATAGGGGATTGGTTAAAAATGCCATTGTGGTTTTGTTGGGTTCTAGAACATAAGACGATCGTTAAGAATGCCATTATAGAATTAAGTGTCTAAAGGCACATAAAATGTGTTCCCAGTTGTCTTTGTTCTCACA
The DNA here is from genome assembly GCA_963573385.1 of Cacajao melanocephalus. Taxonomy (NCBI): domain Eukaryota; kingdom Metazoa; phylum Chordata; class Mammalia; order Primates; family Pitheciidae; genus Cacajao; species Cacajao melanocephalus. Next base: position 57,316 of record CAUYLG010068568.1, on the reverse strand, counting down.
CTGCTAATAAACCTGAGACTGGGTAATTTATTAAAAAAAAAAAAAGAGGTTAAATGGGCTCAGAGTTCCACATGGCTGGGGAGGCCTCGCAATCATGGCAGAAGGGGAGGGAGAAGCAAAGGCACCTCTTACATGGTAGCAGGCAAGAGAGCGTGCGCAGGGGAGCTCCCCTTTGTAAAACCGTCAGATCTATGAAACTTATTCACTATCATGAGAACAGCAGGGGAGAAAAGAAACCTGCCCATGATTCAGTTACCTCCCACTGGGTCCCTTCCATGATATGCAGGGATTATTACAGTTCAAGGTGAGATTTGGGTGGGGACAAAGAGCCAAACCATAATGCTGGTATAAAGTTAAGAATAAAGTTGGTTACAACATAAAATGGGCCATCAGATCTCAGTTTTGTAAAAGAAAAGAAAAAAAAAAGTGGTATATACATGGGTTGTGGTTTATTTCTGCATTGTGTTTTCTGAAGTTCCCAAATTTCTAAAACATATGGCTCTTGTCACCAGCTCACCCTCACATTCTGTCATTAATGCTTTTCCATAAGACAGGGAGGGGGCTCTCTGTTCCTGCAGGGTTTGGAGAGCCTGGCTGGCCACCTGCCAGGGAGGTAGGGAGGCTACTTTCAGAGTGCATGGAGGGAGGGTGTGTTCATTCCCCTTCCTGAGATCTCTGAACCCTCAACCAGTCTCACTCAGGAATGTTTTCCCAGACTACGGGCTAAGCCTCAGCCCAGCCCAGCTTCTGCATGCCAGAGTAGGTCAGGAAACAGAATCATTGTCCACGTTCCCTGGGAAACTTGTCTCCTTGAGGCACCCACTGACAGTCTGAGTCATTTGTCCATTCATTCAACAAAAATCTGAGCACCTACTATGTGCCTGCTGCTGTTCCAGGTGCTGAGAATACAGTAGTCAATAAAGTAGCAGGTGTCCTCGTTGTTGCCTGTATTCTTATGATACAGACAATGAGCAATTGAATAAAAATATAGTATAATGTCAAGTGGTAAAAAGAGCCATTAGTAAAAAGGAAAGCCCAACAAGATGGAGAAGGATAAGGGGGAGATAATTTGGGGTGGGCTGGTCAGGGAAGACCTCTGTGAAAACTGGTAGTATTGAGCAGCTAGTTGAACATTTGAGAGGGTGCCAGCCATGTGGATACCAGGACAGAGAGGTCCAGGTCAAGGGAGTAGAAAGTGCAAAGGTCCTGGGGGAGAAATGTGATGGATATCTGAGGACCAGCCAGGGGTAGATGGCGAGGCTGGGAAGACATGGCTCGGAATGTAATTACGGGAGGGTGGAGGGAGAGGCCAGACACTGGTCTTGTGGGAGACGATCAAAGACACCGGTTTTTGTTCTGAGTGAAATGGGAGCCTCCAGAGGGCTTTCAGCAGAGGAGTGATGGGGACTGATGTCTGTTTAGCAGGATGGCCCTAGCTGGGTGGAGCAGGGAGGAAGCTGTTGCACCCACCCAGGGATCGATGATGGCAGCTGGACACTGACCTGCCTTCTGGGCCTGCAGCCCTCAGGTCATCTCCCAGATGTCCATCTCCTGAAAGCTGGGAGGCCTGTGGGGCTTGGGTTTGCCCTCTGACATAGCTGGACTCTGTGTCCCCACCCAAATCTCACGTTGAATTGTAATGCCTAATGTTGGGGGAGGGGCCTGGTGGGAGGTGATTGGATCATGGCAAGGATTTCCCCCTTACTCTTCTTGCGATCATGAGTGAGTTCTCATGAGATCTGGTTGTGTAGCACATCTGTCTTCACTGTCTCTCCTGCTGCCATGGTAAGACGTCCTTGTTTCCCATTTGCCGTCCACCATGATTGTAAGTTTCCTGAGGCCTCCCAGCCACGCTTTCTGTATAGCCTGCAGAACAGTAAGTCAATTAAACATCTTTTCTTCATAAATTGCCCAGTCTCAGGTAGTTCTTTATAGTAGTGTGAGAATGGACTAACACACTTTCCCCGGGGGAAGAGGCTGAATGAGATCCAGGGTGATGGGGGGAGGTTGGGCCATAAGGTCAAGGCTGCAACCAGAGCCTCAGCCAGGGTGCTCCCCTGCTTTCCCATCAGTTTCTAAGATAAGCTCTCTCCCTGGAGAGGGAAGGGGCTGTCAGGAGGGGTGTCAAACACACAGGCTGCTTCATTCATCCAACAAATACTTACTGAGCATTTACTTTATGGGAACAGCCGTGAACAAGAGAGATCGAACTCCCTGTCCCCACAGAGCTGCCATTGTTGAAAATTTCAAACTTATACAAAATAGAGAGTATTATAATGATACCCCCTGCAGCTTTTACCCAGCTTCAACAAGTATCAATCCTGTTTCATTTTTATCCTCACCCACCACACCACATTGTTTTTGAAGCAAACCCTGTATATCATATATTCTACCCATGTTTATCTCAGTCTATGTTTATACTGTTTTTACATAACCATAATACAATCATCTCACTAAAAATGAACAATAAATCCTTAATATGATCAATGTCCAGTGACTATTTACATTTCCAGTTGCTTTATACATGTCTTAATTTTATTTATTTTTTTTAGTTTGTTTGAATTGGGATCCAAGTGAGGTTGGTTGATATGTCTAAGTCTTTTTCAATCTGTAATCTCTATTTCTCTCTTTTAAAAATTTTCCTTGTTCAAGAAACCAGATGCCCGACCTGTGTTTTCCCACAGTGTGGACTTTACTGATTGCATCCCCATGGTGGCTTCATTCCTCTGTCTTCTGTATTTCTTGTAAGTTGGCAATTAGTTTTTGAGACTTGATCAGACTCAAGTTTGGCATTTTCAGTCATACAGCCCCACAGTGCTACGTGTCTCCATCAGGAGGCACATAATGCCTGCTGTCTCCAGCTTGGGGATGTCAGCAAGTGCGGATGCTCACAACTTAGATCCATTAATCCATTAGGGGTTGCAAAATGGTGAGGTTCCAATCCCATCATCCTTTCCTCATTTATTAGCTGGAATACTTCTAAAAGGAGAAACATCCCCTCATCTGCAATTTCGGTACCCAGTAGTACAGTTTATATAGGAAAGATGGGACAAGTGCTTGATTCTTTCTCTTTATTTACCAACTAATTACCTTTTAATGGCATGATACTAACCATTAATACTTGTAGAGCATTTACAGATCACCGAATGTTCTTATCAACACTATCTCGTTTAATTATCACAACAACCCTGTGAGGTAGACACAACAGATGGTGTTATTTTTAAATCTTTTTTTTTTTTTTTATTTTCAGAAGAGAGAACTGAGGTCTAGTGAAGGTAAGCAACTTGCTCAAGCTCAGAAAACCACCACAACAATAGTTGCTAACTCACAGGAAGCCTTAATTCTGAACCAGATCCTGTTCTCTAAATGTGAATTAACTCACTTACTTCTCAAACAACTGTAAGAGACAGGCAGGGACGGCTTCTGTCCACATTTTACAGGTAAGAAAGCCTGAGGACAAGAGAGCCTCAAATTACTTGAGGTCACATAATAATATCATAATGATAATAATAATAATAATAGAGATTACTCTTTATTGCGCACTTACTGTATGCCAAATGCCTTACTAGGGGCTTAAACATAATTCAGCACTCTGCTCTCTGGTGTGTGTTGGGTTCTCGCCACATGTCAGGCATATTGTCTCTTCATAGCAACCTCATATTAACCCCGTGTTACAGATGACGAAACTGATGGTCAGAATGGTTGGGTCATAGACCCAGGGTCACAGAGCATGTTTAGAACTGTGTTGGATTCCAAGCCAGTTCTCTTCTGCATTACACATCTTCAGCCCATGGGCCAGGACTTGAGCCTACACCTTCTGACCTGTGCCTGTGTCCCCTCTTGTTCCCCTCCCCAGCATCCCCAGAGTGTCTGATCCAGAGGAGGAAACTTTTCCTGTGGGCGATCAGCTGCCTCCAGGCTTCTTCACCCTCCTGTAACCAACCCCTGCTGTGCTTGGCCTTAATTGACAAGGGGAGACCAGGGTGACAAAAAAAGGGAAGAAACCTTATTATGTGGCAAAAGAATTAGTGGTTTTAGCGACTCCACACACCCCTAGATGTAGCTGGGTCAGCTTTTAATTGCTGTTCTCCACTTTTCTCCCAGAATCGGATTATTAAGCCCATTCAGCAGCACAACATATTGAAAGGACTGGGGACCTCTTGACCTAGGAGGGAGAGGCGGGTGGGGGGGGGCGGGCTGCCAGCCTAGGAGGGAGGGCCCTCTCTGGGCCAAGAGGCCCACCTTTGTCTGGGCCCACGCTTGGTGCCCGACAGACATCACAGCAAGGCCCTAAATCATGACGGCCTCAATAATCCTAGCTACCTGGGGCCAAGGATGAGGCCGAAGGCTGGCAAGAACAGTCATAAACGTGAGTCTGCCAAGGGATGCTCTCCCTCCTAATGAGATGCTGTGGCCTGCTTCCTGCATGGAGAGAGGCCCACGGAGATGGGGGAGAGGGCAGGAGGAGGAAAAACAAGAATCCAATTAAACCCTCAATTCGAGCAGAGTAAATGAATTTGACTTTAGGTGATCAAGAGGGAGAAAACTTCTAATTAGACACACATCCTGGGGCTGAGCACGCTCGTGACCCGCCCTCATGCCCGCCCCCGTCACTTTTTAGATAAATGTTAAGGATTAGAATGAGATGTAATTAAAATCCGTCAATCCAATACACTGGTTGCTGATGGGGTTGGATGACTATTCGCTCACCTGCCCTCTGCTTTGTCATGAGCTCCTGCCCCTTCCTAGCTCCTGTGTTCTGATTGGCCCTCGCCACCAGCCAATCCCCTTTGAGTAGGAGGAAGATTCAGGCTGGACAGGCAGCCCTGGGGCACGCCCTTTATCAAAGGGAAAGAGAAGGGTTGGAGTGCGGGGCTTGAATCTGACCGAGGCACATCGGCCAGAGATTGCAGACTGGAGGCCCTTGGCAAAGGTTGGCCCACAGATGAGCTAAAAACAATTGAAATGCATTTATGGCACTGCAAAATCTGGATGTTTCATGTAAATATTTGGATTTTCTAGTTTCTTCTGAAAAATCAAAAATTAAATATCGGGCCTGCGTTCCCACGGACTAACAACTGGCTCTGGTCGAATAGTGGCCGATGATTTAGACAAGATACAGGTGCCCCAGGTCATTACATCTCCCATCTGGCCTGATTCACTCATCTGCTGGCCTTTCAGAGGATAGGTCACTTACGTGCTCAAGCCGCAGGATTGCCCTGTGAATGATTAGAAGTTTTCTCCCTGTTGGCATTTCAATTTTGTAAGCTCTGATCTAGGTCTTCAATCTCTAGGCCAAAAGAGGTGCCCAAACGTCCACTTCGAACTCCCCTTCCCACCCAACTCACACAGCTTTGCTCATGCAGAACCCTCTTCCTGGAAAGCCCTTGCTTGTGGGGAATCTCAAGTATCCTCCAAGGCTCCATTCAGTACCACTGCATCCTGGAAGAATTTCCCATCTCCCGGGCAGGCATTTGGCCCTCCCTGCTCTGGCTTCTGAGATACTTGGTGTCCCCTATCCCCAATACAGCACCCCATACAGCACTTCATGTAATTAAAATATATCAATCCCATACACTGGCTGATGATGAGGTTGGATTCCATACACTGGCTGTTGATGGGGTGTGTGATGAAGTCACCTGCCCTAATGGGCTATGAGCTAAGAGGAGGGACCAGGTCTGATTTGCCCTGCCTTCCTTCATGTGCTAGGCAAAGGGTCTGGCCCAGGGTGACACCTCGTGAATGTGAACTGAAGAGCTCTGAAACACACCAGGGTAGGACCAGCCTGGGCACATGTAGCAGCAACCAGGGCCATCTTTGTCTCTTCTCCAGGCCCTCTTTCCACCTCTTCTTCTTCTTCTTTTTTTTTTTTTTGAGACAGAGTCTCACTCTGTTATCTGGGCTGAAGGGCAGTGGCACAATTTCAGCTCACTGCAACCTCCGCCTCCTGGGTTCAAGTAATTCTTCTGCTTCAGCCTCCCGAGTAGCTGGGATTACAGGCACCTGCCACTACACCCAGCTAATTTTTTGTATTTTTAGTAGAGACGGGGTTTCACCATGTTGGCCAGGCTGGTCTCGAACTCCTCACCTCATGATTTGCACACCTCAGCCTCCCAAAGTCCTGGGACTACAGGTGTGAGCTGCCGCGCCTGGCCCCACCCCTTTTGCCTCCCCTTTGTCCTCCCTTCTCTGGCCAAAGGCTTGTTGGCTGGAGATTATTTACAGAAAGGTGTTTGGGAATGAACCTGTCACCACAGCCAGAGAATTCATCCTGCAGTGGACAAAGAGAAGCAATACGTAACTCAACAGAAAGATGTGCTGGTGCTGTAATATCAAGTACGTAGCAGCAGATAGGTCCACAGGAAGATGCGTTTTGAAAGCAGGGCCTACCAAGGGACTAATGGGCTATTCAGTGGCTTATACAGCCCATGATTTGTGTTATGGTCAATTGACTTCCCTCGCTCGACTGTGCCCAGTGTCACAGGGCAAGCCACTTGACCTATCTGAGCTTCAGTGTCCTTGTATGAAAAATGGTGATAAGAATACCTTCAGCACATTTCTTAAAAAGTTAAAGGTAGTCTTTCCTCATGACCCAGCATTCTAACTCCTAGACATCTATCAAAGAGAAATGAAAACATGCACCCACACAAAAATTTTCACACATAAGTCTCTGCAGCAGCATTATTCATTGTATTAGGCCGTTCTTGTGTTGCTGTAAAGAAATACCTGAGACGGGGTAATTTATAAAGAAAAGAGGTTTCATTGGCTGACAGTTCTGTAGGCTGTAAAGGAAGCACGGCAGCATCTATTTCTGGGGAGGCCTCAGGGAGCTTTTACTCATGGAGGAAGGTGAAGCAGGAGCAGGCACTTTACCTGGTGAAAGCAGACACAAGAGAGTGGTGGGGGAAGGGTGCCACACACTTAAATGACCAGGTCTCACTCACTATCCCAAAGAGAGTACCAAGCCACGAGGGATCCACCACCATGACCCAAACCTCCCACGAGGCTCACCTCCAGCTTTGGCGATTATAATTCAACATGAGATTTGAGTGGGGACAAATATCCAAACCATATCATTCCTAACAGTCCCAAATTGAAAACAGCATAAATGTACGTCTACTTGTGAATGGATAAACAAAGTGTGATATAGCCATATGATGGAATAGTACTCAGCCGTAAAAAGAAATGAATGACTGATACACACTAGAATGCAGATGGGCCTCAAAAGCATTATCCTGCGTGAAAGAGGCCAGGCACAAAAGACCACACGGTATAGACTCTATTTCTAGAACAGGCTTGGGGTGGGAACAGAGATTGATATAAATGGGCCAGAGGGAATCTTATTGGGGTGATGAAATGTTCTAAAATTGATTGATGATGATAGCTGCACAACTTGGTAAATATACTAAAAATAATTGAATTGTAAACTTGAAGTGGGTAGATTTTTATGAAATTGAAATATTACCTTAAAAGTTGTAAAAAAGTGCCTTCTTGGCTGGGCACAGTGGCACACACCTGTAATCCAGCACTTTGAGAGGCTGAGGCAGGTGGATCACTTGAGGCCAGGAGTTCGGAAACAGCCTGGCAAACAAGGTGAAACCCTGTCTCTACTAAAATACAAAAATTAGCTGGGCCTGGTGGTGCATGCCTGTAATCCCAGCTACACAGTAGGTTGAGCTTGAACCTGGGAGGCAGAGGTTTCGGTGAGCCTAGATCATGCCATTGCACTCCAGCCTGGGTGACAGAGTGAGACTCTGTCTCAATAAATAAATAAATAAATAAATAAATAAATAAATAAAAAATACTTGTAAAAAAGAAAAAAAGTACTTTCTGCACAGGGCGGTGGCCAGACTCAAAGGAGATGACACCCAGGCCACCTGGTTCAGTCCTTAGTGGATCCCGGGTGCTTCAAAAATGTCAGTCTGCATTTATTCTCAATCCCACTGTCTTTGGCTTAGGACAGAATGACTGGGGCAAAACACTTTGTGATTTCTGGCTTTTGTCTGAGGCATTGCCCTAGGGACACCATTTGAAGCCCGGGCCTCACCCTTCCAGGCTCCATTTGCCACCCGTCCCCTCGCTCTTTTCTCTCCAAGGCCCCTGCGCCTGCCTCTTCTTGTAGCCTTCCCCACCCCACGCTTAGTACTGTTTTCCCAAAGCCAAACTGTATCCATCCTGATTAAAAATACTTTCCATAAACAATCATTGTATTTCAGGCAGGACATGGGCAGACAATCATTTACAGTATACGGCAATGTTCAAACCCCCTTCTTCAATAGGCCACCAAGATCAGAAAGCCTCTATAAGACCAGATGAAGTCTTCATCTGATCCTCTGAACAGGGAAAATTTAGAGTGAGGGTTGACATTTCACATTTAACACGTGGTTTAACAACGTTTCACGAGCTGACCCTGACTTTCAGGAAGTGAAAGAAAATGGCAGAATTCATCTGAAGAACCTCAATGTAGAAATGAAACCACTGCTCCTTTGAGGGGTGCCATCTCAGTGGCATCCCTGGAAAGCCCAGGTTACCTGACACGCTAGTAAGCAATGACTGGGGGTCAAATACCAACAGGGGTCTGGGTTCACGGGAGTTAAGTCTATGCTAGAGGTGGAAAGGGGGAAGAGGACAGAAAAGTAATTTTAGTTTTTCCACACAACAAGGCTTTTGTGCCAAGGTGGCTTTGTGTGTCAAAGTCAGGGAATCCTTTCCCCCAGGAGCCGAGAGGAAGTCTCCCAAAACTAAAAGGGAAAGATGTTTTCCCCACATCGATCCAGCTTTGGGGACATTCTGTTAGTGACATATGCTCTGTCCCTCCAAAACAACAATGAAGTGTTCTGAGTGCTGACAACATAGCTTACAAAAAGGTAAAACGAAATTCTGTATTTTTATAAAACTTGATAAAAAATAATCTTTCAAACTGTGCAGTCATCAGAGGTAGAGAGTTACCCCAAATGCACATACTCCACTTGGCGTCCCCTGCGCCTTCAGCCTTCTGTGCCTGCTCTGTTTGGGCAGCTGCATTTTCTGCAGGGCAATTCTTCTCCTTGCCTGTGTCAGCTTCTCCCATCTTCCCTTTGAGTCCCTTCTCTCCCTTCTTGGCAGGGTCGGTTTGGGCCTGGGCTCTGGCTTTGGAGGAGCAGGTTTGGCAGACAACCTTGCAGATCTTCTCTGTGGGCTGTCCTCTTGGTTTTATCTCCCTTAGTGTCCCCTTCAGCCTTTCTCTTGGGGTTGGTGGTGACAGTGGTGGGACATAGGTGCTGGATGCGGGGACGCAGGGCGTGCAGGATTTGGTAGCCCCAAGAGTCATTCTCACCTCTTCTTCACACTGCTCCCTATCTCTTTTCTAAACCATGTGGTGACCTGGGGCCAGGCCTCCTCCTTCCCATAGGGTTCTGCTTCTTCCTCATTTTCCCACGCAAGCCTCAGGCTGCTCTTTAAGGCTTCCTGCACTCACAGACATTTGCTGGCTCCCCAGTGCCTGCAGAAGAAAGCTGAAGCCAACACCTACAGGCTCTGCCGTGGGTGTCCTCCTTCCCTCTGCCTTCACTTCCTTCTGCTCCATCTTAAGATGACTTTCCATGTTCTTTGCCACAGCACCTTGGCCTGTGCCATCTCCCTGATGCTGGCCTTGCCCTCCTCTCAGCACCCACACCAGGGACTCTCATTTGGGGGAGGAGGGAGGAGCTTAGGAGCTTAGACACAGCTGGTTCTAGACCTGACTCTACTGCTTAGCAGCCAAGACACCTCAGTTTCCTCGTCTGCAAAACGGGAGTGTTATCGATGTGTAATATGCAGAGCTGGGCAGTGTCCCTCTTGCTCACAAAGTCTGAAGTCCATGAGGGCAGGGATCACGAGCCTCACCCCACCCCTCCCTGCTCCAGAGTGTAAGATCCTTGGGACCTAAAACAGAGCGTGGCATAGGGGTGTGTCCCAGCGTGAGTATGTGAATGAATGAGTGCGTGAAGTCTGGATTGGCTTTTTTCCTAGGGCCTGGTCTGTGTTTGGCAAATGCCCCTCCCTCCTCCTGCTGGCCTGTTTTTGACAAGCATTTCCTGGATGCCCAGCTGGACTCTGGATATTGGGTTTCACTTGGAGAGCAGATGAAGAGTCACTCATTCACGCATTTCTTCAGCTCATGCTTCCTGGGGTCGTACTTTGTGCCAGGCCGTGTCCCAGCGCTGGGATCAGAGCAGAGAGCAGGACAGACATCCCTGCCTTCATGGGCTGTTTCCTAGTGACAGGAGAAAATGACAAACCATCACTGTAATAATAACTAACTAAATAAGCAGACTATCCAGTGTGTCTGCTGGTAACGAGTGCTAGACAGAAAATCAAGCCAAGAAGTGGGTGGCGGTGACAATTTTGAAGAGGGTGTCAGAGTAGGTCTCAGGGAGATGACATTGGAACAGGTGCCGGTGGGTGGAGCCATGTTAATATCTGGGGAAGGAAGCTTTCAGGCAGAGGGAAGAGCAGGCGCAAAGGCCCTGTGGCAGGAGCCTGCCTGGCTTGTCTCGGCTGTGGGTAGTCAGGGAAGGTAACACTAGGGAGGTGACAGAGGCCAGGTTAGGACTTGAGCCTTTGTTCTGGTGAAGGGGAAGCCATTGGGCGGTTTGAAACAGTGGAGTGAAGTGACCAGACTTATGTTTTCAAAGGATTTCCCTGGCTGTTTTGCTGAAAACAGACGGTAGTAATGACAGCAGCCAGCATTTACCAAGGGCTTACCCTGTTCCGTGCGCAGCTCCAAACCCTTTAGACAGTTCGACTCATTGAATCTTCACAACAACACCATGAGTTGGGTACTACAATCCCCATTTTTAAAACATGGACAGGGAAGACTCAGAAAAACAATTTCCCCAAGTTCATACAGCCTGTACTTGACGGAGCTGGGGTTTCAACCCAGACAGCAGTCCCTGCCAGGCACCCGTGTGCTTACCATTACTCCACACTGCCTCTTGCATGGGGAAAAATGGGGCTGTGAATTCAGATCGAGTTGAGTGCAAAGCTTCACTCTATTTGATAGCTGTGTGGCCTTGAGCAAGTTACCTAACTTCTCTGTGTTCTAGCCTGCTGCTCTGTCCACTGGAGATAATAATAACAACTGCAGAGGTTGCCAAGGTGAGACAAGGTCAAGATAAAATTCCATGTGTGGCGGGGTAGAAGTCAACATATGGTAGTTTTCCTTATGAGCCAAGGGCTTGGCTGCTCAGCCTGTCCACTGCCATCTCTCCCTGCTGTTCCCAGCAAGGGATGAGACTGACCTTTAAAGATGCTGTCTTTACAAGGACTGCAGGACCCCAGTCCCTCCCTTTTTCTGGGCCTCAGTTGGCCCTTCTGGAAAGAGGAAGGTCCCACGTGGTGCTGGCGTGGTTCTCTCCCAACTCTGCAGTGTCACGGTTGCCCCTGGTAACCTTTGCCTACCCCTCCCCACCCCTCCTGGCCCCATCCCTGCAGCTCTACCCCAGGGCCCCAAGAAGTAGAGCAATCTGACAAAGAAATAAAGACCTGACTGAGCCCCAGCCCTTCACCCAAGGCCCTGCTGCTGGGGAGGAAGCCAGGCCTCTTCATGGCCAGAGACACTGAAACCCTTTGCACGTAGGGGCTCCATGGTGAGAGCTGACTGCCTGGTCAGCTGCGCCGCCCCAGCCTGCCCGAGACCCAAGGGGCCCAAAGCAGATGGCTTCTCTCAGAGTCTAATTATCCTCCCCCCGCCCCAGAGCCCCAGACAGGCCCTTACTGTGACAGTCATTGTCTGTTGTCCTTGCCCTGGAAAGGGAGCAGAGGAGAGAAGGAGGGCAGCTGGCCAACTGGCCCACTGAGAGGGAGGCCAGTGTGGGCTGGGGGATGTTCCAGAAACCCGCCCCAAAGAATGTGCCTGTGCTTGGGAGAAGGTGCCTGGTTCTGGAGTTAGGGGCTGCTCTGGAGTCCTAGCTCTGCAGCATCCCAAACAGGTAACTCAAATGCTTTGGGCTTCTCTTTGGCTGTCTCTTTTGGTGTCATGTTGATCTATTACTCCTGGGGTGGGGGTGGCTCTCAAAAAAAGGCCTGGGGTGTGGCTGATGGGAGAGGCCATCCACTGCTTAAGCAAATCCTTCTGTCATGGTACTGGTCATGCTGGCTTATGATCGCGGTTTCCAAGTCCGTCTTCTGCTAGCCTGGGCACCCCAGAGGGCCAGACCTATGTCTGGTCACATCTAGGGTCCCCAGCGCCCTGCACACAACACGATATATAGCTGATACCTAATAGTTGGGTGCTAAAATGAATAAATAATGGCAAAAGTTTGCCACTGAGCATTTATTTTTCTCTCTTCTCAGTGTGGTCAGGAATACTCTCTGGCAAAATTGAGATGAATGAAGTTTGTCTCTGAGCCCTTCCCACTTTACTTCCCACGTCCTTCTTTCTCCTCATTTGGTATTGTCTGTCCTCCTCTATCACCAGGCAGCTGTCATGGAGAAAATGATCAGTGTGTCCAATTTACACTAAAGTGAAAATGACTGATGGGACTATCAGGCATTCTTTACATTTCTGTAACGGACAATTCCTAATCCAAAGGGATGAAACTTACTGGCCCAACAGCAGGCAGTCCCCTACCTCTTTCTTCAGCCTCATTTCCTGGTACTCATGTTTCTCTCCTCCCCCTCTCCCAGTACTCTTGTTTTTCTCCTCCCCCTCTCCCCGTCTTGTGAATTTCTGGTTCCGTCACATCACATAGCTCAGGGGCTCATCAGAACTTCAGAGGTGATCACAGCCACCCAATGCAGGGTAAGATAGATGGAAACCCCCGATGACAGGAATTATGAGTGATGGGGAGCTCACTGCCTTAAAGGCAGCTCATTCTATTGCTCTGACGGATGCTGAAACTTCTGTCCATTAGCATGTTTCACCCTTCTCTGCCTTCTGGAGCCAGAGTCAAATGCAGTAAACTTGTCTCCTTTCACATAATGACCCTTAGATAAAGGGCTTTATGTTCCCTAAATAAAGACCTCTAGACTTGCTACTGCCTATGTCCAGAATGTACTTTCCTCCCTCTGAACCTCTGCTCTTTCTAGCTTCTCTGTGGCCTCTCCCTTCAAGGTCACTTTCCAGTCTGAAGTCGTACCTTGCTCTTGGTTTATTTGTAGAACAACATGAGGGACAGCATCCTGAGCCCAGTGGATTTGTGGTGCTTCCCCAGCTCAGATTCTCCAAAATTCCTGGAGGAAGGGGTTTAGAGAGTGCTGTCTGCATCGACTAAATTATAACAGCCGATGTTCATGGAACTCACTATATGCCATGCACTGTTAGAAGGAGCTTTTCAGATATTGCCTAATATAGTCCTCCCAGCAAGGCCATGAAATGGGCACTTTCACTATCTCCACTTATAGATGGAAAAACTGAGGCACAGGGACATTTTGTAATGTTCCCAAGGTCCAATTGCTAAAACTAATGGAGGATTTAAACCCAGGTCTTCAAATTTTGTAGACCATACTCTGACTACTGGGATCTGCTAAATGTATGATGCTGCCACCACTGCCTGCCTACACACACATACACACACACACATACACACACACATACACACACATACACACACGCACACACATACACACACATACACACACACACACACATACATACACACACACATACACACACATACACACAAACACGCACACATACACACACATACACACACACATACACACACACACACACACACACACACACACGTAGAGGTCATTCTCCTGCTTGTTACAGTGGATCAGGAGCATGAGACCTGGCTTCAAAGTGTCTATTATGTAAGAACCAACTACCTGTGGCTTTTCATACATGACTTGGACTCGTACTATGTGCTTAGCCCCAGCCTTGTCTCTTAGCTCCAAATGTCCATCTCATCTTTACTTACCTGGCCAATTCCTATTCATCCTTTAAGACTCAGCTCAGATGTCACCTCTTCCAAGAAGCCTCCCTAATATCCACTTCTCTGTGAGCTGCCTCAGAGCCCTGGGATCACTCATCCTGAAGGCATCTACCACATTGTCTCAAAAATCAGCTCCTCAACAGTGGGAGGCCATTTCTGGTTCTCTTTAGTTTCCCATGACCTAGGACAGGGGCTGACATACAGTAGGTGCTCAATAAATGCTTGTTGAATTTAACTGAACCCGCTAGCCATGGAACAATGTAAATATCTCTGATCTTCCAAGCCTTTGTTTTCCCATCTATAAATGATGAATAATAATAGCTGCCCTATTTTACTCTGCAGAAGTTTTGTGATGCTCCTTCAGGAAACTGGATGTGAAGATGCTTTGTAAATTACAAAGACGGTGCATGTGTAACAGGTCATAGGGTTGATGATGATTCTTTACAACAGGTTTTCTGGCCGAGCACAAGTGCCCTTGGCCCTCTGAGCCTCAGTTTCTGCATCTGTGGCACAGGCCAAGCTCTGGCAGCTGTACAGGTTGTTGAGGATCAACTGGGATGGCATATATTACACAATTGTGAGTCCCTGAGATGGAGGGACTGGCTGTTTCCCATTAATTGGGAGGTAACCTGATTCAGCTTGGACAGAAAAAGCTACCCCTTAGCAGAGACATTTTGCTCCTTCCGTTTTGAGATGGAGAAGAACAAAGAAGAAAACAGAAGGTGAGACAGAGAGAAAATCTATTGCTCTGTAGTCCCAGCATCCCAAAGCAAAGGCACAGACACAGTTGACAAAAGTGCTGGGCACTTCTGGGGGATCAAGAAGCTTGTTCCAGCCAGAGGGATCTCAACAGGAAACTCTTGACCACATAGGAGGAGCCCTATGACTTTTGATGCCAAACTCACCTGAACTGGATTGTAGGCTGTGTACAAGCTAGAAGAGACATCCTTGCCCTCAAACCCAGAGAGGCCAGGCAAGTGGCTCCTGCTGCTGTCTGCTACCAGATGGGTCACCCTCCATCTATTAGACCTGAGACAACTCCTTCCTGACACATCACCTCTCCACCCAGAGCTGTTCCTGATATTTATTAGGCTGGATGGAATTTAATTTTATACATAACCAAAGAAATAAGGTGTTCTTCTAAGTGCTTTATAAATGTCAACTCATTTAATCCATAACACTCCAGCGAATCCCATTTTACATGTGAGAAAATGGAGGCCCAGGGAGGTTGCACAGCTGGTGAATGGTGGAGCTGGCATTCCAGCCCAGGCAATCTGGCTCCTGAATGAAAGCAAGGCAATGATCCTCCAAACACTGGAGGAATGACCAGGTCAGGCTGCAGATCTGACCTGTGTAGGAGGGACAGAAGCTGTCCTCTGGAGGCCCTCAGCAAGCCTGGGGTAGGTGCAGGGCTCAGGGGAGTGTGGAGCCTGTGTTGACCTTGATTCCCTGGTAGGCATGGGGGAGCTTCTGAGAAGACAATGGGGTCCCCGGCCCCAGCTGGAGCAGTGAAAGGTAGAGGGCTCCATGGGAAGCCTCTATTGCGTGGGCCCTCGCCTGAGACCACTGGACATCTGGATGAGAGAAAACAAAGGCTCAATGTACCAAGCATTCCCTTGGTCCTCTCTGGCTTCTCCAAGCCCCTCTGGTTGACTATGCTGCCTCCTCACTCCCCAGGACTCTGACACACTTAGTTTCCTCGGCCAGGATTTTTCTTTTCTCCCCCAACATCCTCCTCCCTCAGCCTCCTGCCCCATCACTTCCAACCCATCTTTCCCGTCTCAACCTGAACATCACTTTCTGGGGTGTGGCTCTTAGTCCCCAGGCAATGCTGGCTGCTTCAATTGCAGATTCTGAGTGTCCAGAACACTCAGTTTGCAGGTCTTTCATCTCACCTGTAATTAAACGATTCATCGTTCAGTTGTAATTTCAAAAATAGCATTATTGACTTGCACATACTTAGGGTCTAAAATGTGAGACGTTTTGACATATATTAAAAGTAATGGCAAAAAACGCCAATTACTTTTGCACCAACCTAATATGTTCACTCATTAAAACATCACCACAATCAAGATAATGAACATATTCATCTTCCCTAAAAGGTTAGCTCCTGACTCCTTGTAATCCCTCCTGCCCCACGGCCGACCCTCTCCACCCTAGATCTAAATTCTGGTTGGCATTTTCTAGAATTTTGTTTAACTAAAATATTCTATAATATATACAGGGTTTGGCTTCTTTCACTCGGCATAATTATTTTGAGATTCATTCATGCTGTTGTGTGTGTCAGTAGTTCCTTTTCACTGCAGAGTAGTATTTCATTCTCTGGATATAGCACGATTTTTATATCTATTCACTGTTGATGGATATTTGGGGTAATTTCAGCTTTTGGTGATTATGAATAAAGCTGCAATAAATATCTGCATATAAATCTTTGTACGGTTATGTGTTTTGATTTTTCTTGAGTAAATAGGTAGGAGTAGAATGGCTGGGTCATACGTGGTTGGTGTATGCTGATGTTTTAAAAAACTGATGAACTGTTTTCCAAAGTGGTTGTACCATTTTACACTCCCTCCAGCAATGTATGAGGGTCCCACTTTAGCCACTTCCTTGCCAACACTTGGGATGGTCAGTTTTTTAATTGCAGCTGTTACAATGGATGTGTTACATTAGCTCACTGTGGTTTTAATGTGCATTTCCCTAATGATTACTGATGGTGAGCATCTTTTCATTTTCCTATTTGCCATCCATATGTTTTCCTTGGTGAAATGTGGGTTCAAATGCTTTATCCATTATTATTTTTGCAACTGGGGCCGGGCCCAGTGGCTCACACCTGTAATACCAGCACATTAGGAGGCCAAGCAGGGAGGATAGCTTGAGCCCAGGAGGTCAAGGCTGCAGCAAACCATGATCATGCCACTGCACTGCAGTCTGGGCAGCAGAACAAGACTCTGTCTAAATAAAGAAATAAAAATAAATTGGATTGGTTGTGATTGTAAGGTCTTCTTTATCATTAGACAAAAAGCTCTGTGTGGATAGAGGCATCTTCTCTGTTCACTGTTACAGATGAGGCTCCAGGGCCCAGCACAGTGCTGGGTATACAGCTGGCATTTAATAAGTGTTTGTTAAATGAATGAATGAATGAAGAGCATGTCTGTGTGTGGCTCAAGTCTGTGGTAGGGTCAGCAGAGAGTCAGCAGAAGCCTTGGGAAGAGAGCAGTTAGCCTGGACAATAGAGGGAGAAGTGGAAGGTGGAAGAAGAAGGCAGGGCCTTCAGAGGCTACATCCGGGTCCCTGGGAAGATCCCTCACCCTGGCTTGAGACCCTCTAGAGTGGTCTGAAGCTTTTTTGGACTACCCTAATTCTACCTCAAATATCAAGGACTTCTGGAGTCCATTGTGGATTCCAGCTTATTCCTCTCTGCTTATCAGGTCCCCCAGAGACCTGGAGCCTTATACCAAAGGCTTGCTGATGGGGAAATGGCCAGCCTGGGAAGAGGCTTGTGGGGAGATTTTAGGGCTTCAGTCACAGCTTCATGCCCTGCCCAGAGTGAACAGTCTCAGACTTCAAACACAAAATGGCATTGCCTTGAAGGCTGAACTGACCCTATAACCACAGGACTTGAGCTGCTGATCCCTGCAAGACAAGGCTGGAGCTTGTGGGGGAGCCCTTCCAAGAAGTCTGAAAGCTGGGGCTCCCTTTTCCTCCCCTCATTCTCCCTTTGTCCCAGAGAGAGCTCTCATGCTCATGGTGGGCATGGCATTTAGACTTTTAGAGTTATTTCCAAATGAGGTTTCATATCAGCCACTGGACTGCATAGGCAGTGGTGAAAGCATCAAGTAGTTATAAACAAACACTTAATGTAGGCCACAGGGCTCTGGAACATGGCTTTGCCATTGTCTTCATTGTTAATATCTGGTAAACCCTGGAACCAGGAGGCCTTATAAAGGTTCCAGCTTGACCTCCATGGGGCTGAAAGCAGGAAAATGATGGTTTCACCACTTCCCTGCCCCTGGCAGAGACCTCACTGTTCTGTCTCCAAGCCTTGCAGCCTCAGCTCTGCAGAGATCTAGGAAGCTTTAGAAGAGAAGGTTTGACTTTAGGGCCTTGGGAGAGTTCAACCCCAGCAGCTTGCATGAGCTCCGTGATCACCCCCAACTTCCAATTAAATACAGGGCAGAAGCAATGATGCCCATCTTGCTGATAAAGAAACCAAGACAAATGAATGACTTTGGTGCTCATTAGTGTAGTCACCAATCATTTCTGACTCTCCATTTTGGGGGCATGTGGTAGAATTGCGCTTCCTGAACCCCTTACTTTTAGATGGGGTCGTGTGGGTATTCTGACCAATGAACTGGGAGCTGAAGTAATGTGTATCAGCATGTAGTTGCAGAAACAAAGCCTTCTAGAACATTCTTTCCCTCTGCCATTGCAACCAGCAATATGGGAGGTGATAGCTGCTCCACCAGCCTGGGTTACTAGGTAAGAATGACACGGGCAGAGCTCCCACCTAACCTGTGATGGACATGGAGTGTGAGTAAGAAAGTGCTGGTAAGCCACTGAGATTTGGGGGCTGTTACCACAGCATCTTAAGGCCTATCCATACAGATACAGAAAAGAAAAAAAAAACACATTTGTATCTTTTATGCTTCAAGTTGATTACATGAAATACTTCACTCAACCCTGACAAATTTCCATGAGAAGAGTGTAGCCATCATTGTTATTGTCATCATCGTTGTTTTACAGATGAAGAGACAGATTGGAGAGGAAATTGGTCCACCCAAAGTCACCTGGCTGAGCTAGGACTTGAACTCTGACTGCAAAGTCCATGCTTTTTCCAACAAACTACTGTACACTGTCTGAATTGTCCAATAGCCAGTATAGTGGTTTTCCCCTACCTGCTATTGCCTGGACTCTGAGCATCTGGGGTTCCGCTCTTGAGCTGGAGCCAGGGAGTGGGGAGATCCTAAGACCCTGGACACATACCAGGCTGTCCTTGGGAGCTTTTCATGGGCTTCCTTCATTCATTCATCCAGACAGCAAATGTTTACTGCGTTCTTACTATCATGCCTCTTGTTCATGGTGGAAGCAACTGACCACACCTGGACATCAAAAGAGGGGATGAATCATTAAGCAGGAAGGGTAAGACCAGAGGATCAGGGAGGTGGGGTTTTTAAGGAGAATGAGGGCACTGCCATGGAGTGACTCAATATGGAGTGGGGTGAGGACATGCTACAGTTCATGTATTTCTGACATGAATTTCAGACAACAGCAATATTACTACTAATAATCACCAACTATTAATCACCGACCATGTGCCAGGCATGGTGCTAAGAGTACTTTGTGTATAATATCATTTCCTTCTCACAACTGCACCCCAGGTTTGCCATCATTAGCCACATGTTACAAACAAGGACTGATACTCAGAGATTTGAGGTAACTTGCCAAAGGTCACACAACCAGCAAGTAGCAGGGTTAGGATTTGCACTGATGATCTTAGCCTACACACCTTGTTTCTCCCTTCACATGAATGGGTGTTCATCCAACAGTTAAAGGAGGGAGCCCTTCCTGCAGGTGGAGACAACCCAGGTTGACTAGTGGAGGCACCCTTGTGCAGACTGGAGAAAGGCACTGCTTGGCAAGTGTTGGGCAGAACAAAGTTCAATCCCCAACCCCTCACCTTGGCTGGCCCCTTGCACAGGGAACCACCTGCATATCTGTCTTTGGTGCCTCTGAGGGCAGGATCTTGTTGGTGATGGTAAGGATGTAGACTATGCATTGGAGTCAGTCCATAGAGGCTCAAGGTAGGGCAGTGGATATAACTGACTCTGGCTTTCTGGAGAATGGGTTGAGGGGTGGCAGGAGGAGCTGCAGAGAGAGATTGAAGTGGTTCAGGTAGAGACCAAGTGTCCCAAACAAGAGCAGAAGCAGTAGTGGAAGGGGAAGTGCAAGAGAGTCAATGATTTAGGAGAAGTGGACAGGACTTGGTGACTAAGGAATCAAGGAAGTGTTCATGTTTCTGGTTTGAGCAACTAGGTGGGGCTTTGGGGGCAGTGGTAGTACATATAAGGGGATGTACAGAAGGCAGAAACCACATCTTGGGTAGGGGTGGGAGATGGGACTAGTTTTGCGAGGATGATTTAGAAGTGTCCTTCAAACTTTGAAAAGGTAACCCTGCAAACTCACATCTTTCCTTTTGTTGGTGAACGGCCCCAGTTCCCTCTATTGTCTCATATGTGTATCCATTTATGTGTTTGAACACTGTCCATATTGTCTACATCCCACCTCGAGTCCTGTAGCAAGGACTGAACACAGGATTGCAAGGATGGTGTGACTGCTAGGTGGAGACCATTCCCTCTTTCATTCTGTGGGCTGTGATGAGTTTGTGCTTTGTTGACAAATGAGTTACGTCTCCAGTGAAGTTAAGGAGTCTCAGTTTTTTCACCTGTGTTCCTCCTGCTGAGATACATCCTCCCTCCAGCCCCTTCCCTGTATTGGTCACTTCTTGGACATGACTTAAAAATCCTCCTGGCCTCAGTTCTCACTGGAGCCATGGCTGCATGGCCAGTTTCACACAGGCTTTGAGCAGCTTTCTGCAGGTGTAATCAAACAGTACTTCCCTCAAGCCATAGCACACACCTCTTGCCTCCATCCCAAGACCTCTCTGATGCCCCTTTTAAAGTTGCTTGTGGGAGTCCTCTGATTCACGATCAACTATAAGTGTCGGGGAGTTAATGTCAGGGGAGCCACCCTGGATCAATGAGGGTCACTGGCTGATGAGTAAATGCTCTGCCTGGACAAGGCCCCTCAGATGATCCACTCCACAACATATCCTTCTACTGGATTTCTCTTCCTCCCCATTCCACACTCCCTGCCCTCTCTTCCATTTTCAGCAGTCACTTTTCAAATAAACTACCTGCCTTGAGCTCTGCTGTGGGTAAACCTAGGCTAAGACACCTCAGTCTTTTCTAACACTTTAAGAGCTGGCTCTTTGGATGAAAGACCAAGACATTACATGTATCCAGATTACATGAAATGTGAATTGCATATGATCTGGTACCTGAACTAAGACTTAGGGTCAGATTGGAGGATCTGAAGGCTGGTCTTGCCACAGGTTTTATTTCCTAAATGGGGGTGAGGGGATCTGCTTCCTTTGGTCACTCAGAGTCTCCTTGAGGGCCTGACAATTTTCATGGAATTCTGAAAGCTTTTGGAACCTTCTGGATGCTTTCTTTTCAGGCTTGATCTGAAAAAAAAAATGAGTGAGCAACTTCAATTATACTTGTTCCTTCCCAGGTCTCTGAGCTTGAAGAAAAAATAATCTAGAGATTTTGTTTTTCAGCAGAATTATAGAAAGGACAATGGGATGGCAGCCAGGCAGAAAGCTGGGAGGAATGAAGGGAGAAGATGCTCTCCACTGGGAAAGAAATAAAGAGAGAGAGCACATCAGAGTCTAGGAAGGAGCACTGGTCACCTGTAGTGGGAGTGAAGAGACTCCTGCTTCTCTTTGTGACTGGGAGAGAGGAGGCAGGTGCAGTGAGAACCAGCAATGCAGGTCTAATGGGCCTGAAGAAGGAATAGGCCAGCTAGGTACAAAGCAAAGTGGACCACAGGCTGGGCACAGTGGCTCATGCCTCTAATCCCAGTACTTTGAGGGGCCAAGGTAGGCAGATCACTTGAGGTCAGGAGTTCGAGACCAGCCTGACCAACATGGTGAAACCCTGTCTCTACTAAGAATACAAAAATTAGTGGTGTATCGTTGTGTGTTCCTGTAGTCCCAGCTACTTGGAAGGCTGAGTAAGGAGAATTGGCTTGAGCCTGGGAGGCAGAGGTTGCAGTGAGCTGAGATCGTGCCATTGCACTCCAGCCTGGGTGACAGAGAGAGACTCCATCACAAACAAACAAACAAACAAACAACAAGTGGGCCAGATGGCGGGGGCTCTGAGGCTGAGGGGCACTGGGCCATGTAAACTTCTCCTTTGTGTCCCATGACAAGAGAAGAAGGAAGCCCAGGATGCGAACCCCAGGAGAGTCTTTGGGTCTAACAAGATATGGTCATAGATGGACGTCACAAATCCTTCTTAATCTATAATGGATGAGAACCAGGGAGAGGTGACCATGAGGATATGTAAACAGCATTGGTGTGAGTCTCAACTCTGCCACTTATGAGCACAGGACCCATCACTTACCCTCTCTGAGCCTCAGTTTTCTCATCTGCAACATAGGAATAATAATGCTCACCTCATGGGGCTGAGGAGAGGTGTGATGGTTAATTTTATGTTTCAACTTGGCTAGGCCATGGTACCCAGATATTTGGTCAAACACTAGCTTGGATGCTGCTATAAAGGTACTTTTTAAGGTGAGATGAACATTTAAATCAATAGGCTTTGAGGAAAAGCTCCTTCATAATGTGGGTGGGCCACAATCAATCAATTGAAGGCCTTAATAGAAAAATGACTGATCTCCCCCAAGGAAGAATTTGGCTAGCAGACTGCTTTTGAACTTGGGCTACAATATCAACTCTTCCCTGTCTTCCCAACTCTTCCCAACTCTGCAGATCCTCCCCCTGATGCAGATTTTGGATTTGTGTGAGCCTGTTTCTTAAAATAAATCCCCTTCACAGAGACACACACACACACACACACACACACACACACACGCCCTGTTGGTTCTGGCTCTGTTTCTTTAGAGAGCTCTAATACAAGAAGATTAAATGATAAAAAATGTAATGACAGATGCTAGACAGTACATACTGTGTGATTCCATTTATATGAACTTCCAGAAAAGGCAAATCTAATCTATAGTGAACAAGTAGGTTTGTGGTAGCCGAGCGCTGGGGTTGGAGGATGGACTGGAATTTGGCACAGGAGACTTTTTCAGATGAGGAAATGAGATGTGTTTTTTGTGGGTATACACATTTGTTAAAACTCATCCAATTGTAATCTTAAAAATTGGCCAGATATGGTGGCCCACCTATATAATCACAGCACTTTGGGAAGCCAAGGCAGGCTGATCACCTGAGGTCAGGAGTTTGAGACCAGCTTGGCCAACATGGTGAAACTCTGTCTGTACTAAAAACACAAAAAAATTAGCCAGGCATGGTGATGTGCACCTGTAGTCCCAGCTACTTGGGAGGCTGAGGCACAAGAATTGCTTGAACCTGGGTGGCAGAGGTTGCAGTGAAATGAGACTGCACCACTGCATTCCAGCCTGGGAGACAGAGCAAGACTCTGTCTCAGTGAAAAAATAATAATTAAAAAAAGGTGTTGGGACAACTAGATATCCCCATTCGAAAGAATGAAGTTGGATTTCTTTCTTACATTTTACACAAAAATTAACTAAAAATGAATCATACCTAAATGTGAGAGCCAAAACTGTAAAGCTCTTAGAAGAAAATATAGAAGTAAAATATAGGTGTTGCCTACCCCAGTATCTTAGGTATGAAACCAAGAAGACAAATGACAAAAAATAGATAAATTGGATTTTATGAAAACTCAAAACTTCAAACAATATTATCAAGAAAGTGAAAGGACAACTGACAAAATGGGGAAAAATACTTGCAAATCATGTCACTGATAAAGGACTTGTATCTAGAAAAAATAAAGAACCATTACAACTTAGTAGTGACAAAACAACAATCCAATTTTAAAATGAACAAAGTATCTCAATAGACATTTCTCCAAAGAAGATACACGAATGGCCAATAAGCACATGGTAAGATGCTCAACATCATTAGCCATTAGGGAAATGCAAATCAAAACCACAAGGGAATACCACTTCAGGTTTATTGGGGTAAGAATAATTAAAAAGACTAATAATAACAAGTGTTGGTGAGAATGTGGAGCAATTGAAACCCTCACACATTTCTGGTGGGAATGGAAAATGACACACCTGCTTTGGAAAACTGTCTGACAGTTTCTCAAAAGGTCACTCAGAGTTACCACATGATCCAGAAATTCTACTCCTAGGTATTATAACCAAGACAAATGAAAATATATGTTCATACAAAAACTTGCACATATATGTTCATAGTAGCATTCTTCATGGTGGTCAAAACATGGAAACAACTCAAAGAATGAATGGCTAAATAAAATGTGCTATATTCATACAATGTGATAACGCCAATGTGTACTAGAACACCAATGAACCTTGAAAGCATTGTGTTAAGTGAAAGAAGCAAGATACAAAAAATATTGTCCATAATTAGCAAATCTATTGAGGCAGAGAGTAGATTAGTGATTGACTAGGGCTGAGTTGGGCAGGGGTACGGTTGGAAGACCTAGGGAGAGATTGCTAATAGGTTTGACTTTTTGGTGGGGAGGGGTGATGAAATGGATTGAGTTATGATTGCATAACTATGTCAGTATACTAAAAACCACAGAGTTGTGCATATCATGTGGGTGAATTTTATGGTATATAAATCGTATCTCAATAAAGCTATTAAAAATGGGTGCATTTGGTTGTATACAAATTATATCTCAATAAAGTTGAACAAAAATTGTGTGTGTGTACACACACATGCACATATAGATGCATATAGCAGGCACTATTGCTATTCTCATTTTCAACTGAAGAAATTGAGATGCTGAGGCACGAGAGGTCAAGTGACTTGCCCTAAGGGAGCAAGCCAGGGCCCCATATCTGTTGCTGGGGTCCCGGGAGACTCAGGAGTCACTCAGCTGGCCGGGAAAGGTGTGAAGGAAGTAGCTGTCCAGGTGCTGCTAGGAGCTCCATGAGCCACGGAGAGTTTCCATGTGAATCGGCGCCCGCAGGGACGCAGTACTTGTGACCAGGGGCTGTGTGTTTATGCTACATGCCGAGGGCATGCCAGGTGCCAGGACCTGGCCAGAAATTTTTCATTAATTATCTCATTGAGTACTGTGTTCACAGCCACCCCAAGGAGAGGTGGATGCCAGCCCTCCTCCATATCACAGAAAAGGCAACCAAGGAGCTGGGTGACTTGGTCAGTAGCTTCTCTGCCAGTCCTTCCTGCCCATGGAGGAGCCATTATCCAGAGGCCTCCCATCCCCCCTGGGCCTCCATCTGGGTTGGGCCACTCCTCTCAGATCCCATGGGCCTTTTTCCAGGCCCTGGGGTGGCATTCCACCCCCACCTCCAGATTTGCTGCAGAGAGGCCATGCTCCTGCAGTCGCCAGGGCACCGAGGAGTTGAGGTGCTTCTCTTAGTAAGAGGACCTGTGTGTGTTTGCACACATGCACCTATAGTATAGCAGGCACTCTATGACTGACTGGGGCGGTGGGCGTCCCATAGGCCAGGGACCCAGGTCTGTTGCCCAGACCTAGCTTGAGTCCTGGCTCCGTTGTGAGATACTATGTGACCACTGGTCATCACTGTCCCTCTCTCAGCCTTGGGTTCCTGTTTATAAAACAAGGAGGTTGGGCCGAATGAACCTGTGACACTCTGTGGTCCCAGAGGTTGTTCAGCCTAGGGGAAGGGGCTTAGGGAGGGGAGGTCAGTACCCCTGAGGAGGGCATCAGGAGGGCAAAGTCTGGGCACAGACAGTGCTCTGTGTTATTCAGCCTCAGCTGGCCTTGTTAGCCCCTGGCCTTGTGGACAGTGCAGTGTTTAGCTTTACAAGCTTGAGTTTCCCTTCGCTGAGCCCCTTCGGGAGCAGCCCCTAAAGCCATCAGGCAGAGCTGCGGCCAGTTGAAGGGGTGGCTCACGCTGGCTCTCTTTCAGCCTAGGGAAGGCCAGCCTAGCAGAACCCTCCTGCTATGAGAGCTATTTTTAAAGAGTTTCTCTCTCCCTGAGGGTCTCCCAGTTTTCTGATGTCTGCTGTTTCTTCCCGCTGTCTGGACAAAGCGAGTGGGATTTCAGAGAATTAAGCACAGATGCGGCTGTGTGACCCTTCATTAATGCCATCAGCACAGCATGGGGCTCGGAGGCCACATTGGGATTTGTTCCTATGGTTAATTCATGTTCCAGGGGCTTTAGTTCAACAATACATTTATTTCAAGAATGAGAGGAGAGATGGGGCCACAGAGGGGTGGTGAGGGATGGCGGGCAGGAGAAAGAGAGAGAGAGAGAGAGAGAGAGACTTTCTGAGAGTTCTTTAAACTGAAGTACTCAGACAAAAAAGATTGAGAGGAAAGAGAGTGACTGAGTGAGGTAGGGTTGTACCTGTCAGTAGTGGCTGAGGCAGATACAGACCTGAATGCGAATCTTGGCTTTCCCTTTGACCAGTTATGTGACCTTGAATAAGCTATGGGTAAAGCTCCAAGATGCAAATAGTACAAATAACTAATCATTTTTTGTATGTGAAAATTATAATTTAAGGTATGTAGTTCCTACTACAATGTCTCGCTTATAGGGAGCACTTCGTAAATGTTCCTTCTAGACTCTTTTTACTGTTATTTCTCTAGACAGACTGCTTGCCATTTGGGGCAGGGACTGAGTCTTATTCATCTTTGGGTCCCGCCACCTGCACAGAGACTGGGGTATATTCCAGGTGCTTTGTAAATGTCGACAATGGAAGGAGCTCAATGGTGGGTGAGTCCTTCCGGGAATGCCAGCCTGTGGATGCACCAGGCAGCCACCCGGGGGTGCCCAGCTGGCTGGGGAAGTCCTGGCTGGTGGAGGGACCCTTGTGGTTATTCCCATATTCCTTTCCTATCTGTAGCCTAGGCTTCTGTCGGTCCTCCAGAGGTGCACTAAAGAACTCTGTCCTGGCCGGGCGCAGTGGCTCACACCAGTAATCCCAGCACTTTGGGAGGCCAAGGCAGGTGTATCACAAGGTCAGGAGTTCAAGATCAGCCTGGCAACATGATGAAACCCTGTCTCTACTAAAAATACAAAAATTAGTTGGGCATTGTGGTGAGAGCCTGTAATCTCAGCTACTCGGGAGGCTGAGGCAGAGAATCACTTGAACCCGGGAGGTGGAGGTTGCAGAGAGCTGAGATTGCACAACTGCACTCCAGCCTGGGGGACAGAGAGAGACTCTGCCTCAAAAAAAAAAAAAAAAACAAACCTCCGTCCCTTCATTTGGCTCCCTGATCTGGCAGTCTGGTTGCTATGGAAACCAATGGTTTCACAAGACAAAGCACAGGGAGACTGAGCGATGGACAGAAACTTACAAACACATTATGTAGTATAAAAAACGGTCTGGGAGGCTGTGGGGTGCAATAAAGGTTTCACTGCCACTTGCTTAGGAAAAAGAACCACCATAAAACCTCTATAAGCCCAGCCGAAAAAGAGTTTTGTTGCCGTGTTTATATATTTTCTTCTATTCTTTTCTTCCGGTCTTGTTAATGGCTTTTGTTTTTTTTCTTGGAGACAGATAGTAGCAAATCACAGCCCAGGAGTGCCGTTGAATATATCATTAGCCCTGTGGTCCTGCTGTCTTCTTCAAATGTCTTGACATTCACACCTCCTCCTGCTTAGAGTCCCTGAAACTCCATGGGCACTCCTAATTTCACATATCTAACCAGCTCTGTTTTTACTTCCCAATGTCAGGCCCAGAACGGGCCAGAGGGAAACAGAGGACATCGTCGTCTCTTCCTCCCCAAGAACTATAGTCCTCATGCTGGTGACAGCCTCCTCTTAGGTTGATTTGGTTTTTTATGTTAAAATCCTACTGTGTAGGGAAAACCCTCTCTAACCATGTTTTTCCTCTTGTCTCACATCACAATAACAATCATCAACACAGAAGACTGCTGTGACCAAATGCATGAAGGTTTTCCCCACGCACAAGCAGCAGACAGCAGCTGGGTGTCCTCTAATCCAGTTCTGACCTGGAGATAGTGTCAGATTCCACAGGTCGAGGGCTCAGTCCCCAAGACTGCTCCTCTCCACACCAGTTGAAAGTCTGGGCTTCCAGAACTTCTGACTGACCTGCTTCACGTTGGGGTTTCCATGACAGCCTCTTTGGGTTCAATTAATTTGCTAGAGCAGCTCACAGAACTTAGGGAAACACTTATATTTACTGGTTTATTATAAAGGATATTGCAAAGGATATAGGTGAAGAGATGTGTAGGGTGAGGAATGGGGGAAGGAGTGCAGAACTTCTGTGTCCCCCCTGGGCACATCACCCTCCCGGAACCTCCAGGGTTCAGCTATCCTGTAGCTCCCCAAACCCTGTCCTCTTGGGTTTTTATGAAGGCTTCATGATGTCAGCATTCCTTCCCTGAGTGTATGGGATGAGACCCTCTCTGGGGAGGGTCTTCAGATTCACAATCAGAAAGGTGTGGGAAGATTAGAGACCTGCCTTGGGGCAAGTAAATGAAGGGCAGGAGACATACTTTGTTTTCTGAGGCCTAACATACCCAATATTATAGCAAAAGACTGTCACAAGGGATATAGGAGTTATGAACCAGGAACTATGAACAAAAACCAATATATATCATAACACCATACCTAGTGGAAGTGGGGAACTTCCACTTCTAGCCAAGAGAGAGTAAGAGAATCCAGAATTATGCTCAGGCTAAAAACATCAAAAAGCCACAATAAAGTATATGAGACAACTTCGTTTCATATATTTCAAAATCTGGTTACCAGGCAATGAAGGACTGTGAGCTGAGAAGGGAAAAAATGAGGTGAGCCCTGTGATACTTGGCAAAAAGAGGAAATTTAACAGAGCCCAGCAGTCTTATTGACTTGAGGAGGCAGAGGCTGGAATTTGTGGAAGCTGGGGACAGCTGGAACTTGTAGGACATAACAGAGAAGAGAAGTGTGTGTGTGTGTGTGTGTGTGTGTGTGTATGTGTGTGTGTGTGTGTGTGTGAGATACAAAGAGAGAGAGAGAGAGAGAGAGAGAGAGAGAGAGCAAGAGCTCGAGCCAGCTTGCTTTCTGCAGAGGGATGCTCTTAATATTTTGATGAATACTGGTTTAAAAATGCATGGGGTGAAACTTCATGGGGCTGGGATGAGTACTTAAGTACCACTGGAAATCAGTAGGCTGAGCAACTCTCAGAGCTCAGAGAAGTCTGGGAATGGTTTATGTTTCCCCTATCCAGATTGGCTACACCTCAAAATATATGGGGCATCAGAAAGAGTCCTTCAGAGTCCTTAATAATGGAGCTAAATAGCCTCAGACTAAAGGCTGCTTTGGATTTGCCCTAACAAAGCTTAAATAGCAACATTCAGAGAATCAAATTGATCTCAAATGACTTAACTGCATGCTGAAACATTCTTTAAAGGAATACAACAAAATTCAGCAACCAGAACATAAAATTGACTGTGTTCAACATCCAATATAATCCATAGCCCAAGAGAAAAAACAATCCATTGAAACAAGATCCCAAAAATACAGATATAATGAAACTAGAGGATGATGGTGTTAAAACAGTTATTACAAATGTGCTTCATATGTTCAAGGAGGTAGAGAAAAACACAATTATGATAAGGAGATAAATGAAAAATACAAAAAGACAAATAAAATTTTCAAAAATGAAAAATACAGTATTTAATTTGAAAAATACATTGGGGGTATTAAAAGGAGATTAGCAACTATAGAAGAAAAGATTAATGAACTTGAAGACATGCCAATACAAACCATCCAAAATATAGCACAGATTTTTTGTTTTTTGAGGCATAGTCTTGCTCTGTCACCCAGGCTGGAGTGCAATGGTACGATCTTGGCTCACTGTAACCTCTTCCTCCCAGATTCAAGCGATTCTCTGGCCTCAGCCTCCCTGAGTGGCTGGGACTACAGGCACGTGCCACCACACCTGGCTAATTTTTTGTATTTTTAGTGGAGACGGGGTTTCACCATGTTAGCCAGGAGGGTCTTGATCTCCTGACCTTGTGATCTGCCCACCTCAGTCTCCCGAAGTGCTGGGATTACAGGCGTAAGCCACCACGCCTGGCCTACAGAACAAATTTATATATGTGTGTGTGTGTGTGTGTGTGTGTGTGTGTGTGTATATCTATATATATATAATTGCACTTTATGTTCTGGGGTACATATGCAGAACATGCAGGATTGTTGCATAGGTACACACATGGCAATGTGGTTTGCTGCCTCCATCCCCTCGTCACCTATATCTGGCATTTCTCCCCATATTATCCCTCCCCAACCTCCCTACCCCTCACTGTCCCTCCCCTATTCCCCCCTAGCAAACCCCAGTGTGTAATGCTCCCCTCCCTGTGTCCATGTGTTCTCACTGTTCAGCACCTGCCTATGAGTGAGAACATGCGGTGTTTGATTTTCTGTTCTCGTGTCAATTTGCTCCAGATTCATCCATGTCCCTACAAAAGACACGAACTCATCATTTTTTATGGCTGCATAGTATTCCATAGTGTATACGTGACACATTTTCCTTGTCCAGTCTATCATTGATGGGCATTTGGGTTGGTTCCAGGTCTTTGCTATTGTAAACAGTGATGCAATGAACATACATGTATAGCACAAATTTTTAAAGGACAGAGAGACAGGAAGAGAGAATGAATGAATGAATCAGTGACCTATGGGACAATGCCAAGTGATCTAGCAAGATGGTACATTTAAATCCAAACATATTGGTAATTGCATTAAATGTAAATGAGTGAAATACCCCAATTAAGTGGATGGATAATCATTTTGGCTAAAAATCAAGACTTAGTTGTATGCTGTCTCCAACAATCTCACTTTGAACATAAACACTAAGATTAAAAGTAAAATAATGGAAAAAGATATACTATGCACTTATCAAAAAAGCTGGGGCAAATAATATCTGACAAAGTAGACTTAGAACAAGGAATATTAACAAATCAGTTCATTAAGAGGACATAATGATTCTGTATATGTATGTAATAAGAAAGTCTCAAAATATATGAAGCAGAAACTGATAGAACTGAAAGAGGAAAAAATAAACTCTTTACTTACACCTGGAAATTTCAATACTTGTCTCTCAGTAATTGATAGAACAAGTAAATAGTAAGGATGTAGAAGACCAGAATCACACTTGTTAACCAACTTGAATTAATTGATATTCCTAGAAAACTTCACCCAACAATGGCGGAGTACACATTTTTTTCAAGTGTCCATGGAACATTCACCAAGACTGACTATACTTTGGGCCACAAAACAGGTCTCAATAAAATTGAGAGTATTTAGATTGTACAAAGTATTCTCCCTGAGCACAACTACAACAGATTTAAATTAGAAATCAGTAACAGAAAGACTTAAGAAAAAATCCTCAAATATTTAGGAATTTATAAAGCATACTTCTAAATACTTCATGGATCAAAGAAGAAATCAGAAGCAAAGTTTAAAAATACTTGAAGGAAAATGAAAACATTATGTCAATATTTGTGGAATTTGGCTAAAGCAGTGCTTAGAGTAAAATTTATAGTAATAAATGCTTCTATTATAAAATAAGAAAAATCTTAAACCAAAGATCTAAGCTTCCAATTGAAAAAATTAGAAAAAAAAGGGCAAACTAAGCCCAAGTGGGTAGATGCTATAAAGTAATAATGATATGAGCAGAAATCAATGAGATCGAAGACAACAACAGACTCATTGAGGCTGGATGATCAACAAAATTAACAAACCTTTAGCTAGCCAGACCAAGAAAAAAATGTTAGGAATTTTTAAAAGGGTATTACTATAGTTCATATAGACATTAGAAAGATAAAGGATATTATGAATAATACTTGGCAACCTAGATGAAATGGACGAATTCCTTAAAAGGCATAAACTACCAACGTTCACTCAAGAATAAGTAAATAACTGAAACAGCCCTGAATCTATTAGAGAAACTGAATTTGTAGTTACACACCTTCTCACAAAGAAATCCAGGCTGAGATGCCTTCATTGGTAAATTCTACCAAACATTTAAGGAAGAGATAATATCAGTTCTCCCAGAAAATTAAGTAAGAGGGAAGCCTTCCCAGTCATTTTATGAAGCCAACATTATCCTGATGCCAAAATCAGAGGAAGATATTATAAAAAAAGAAATGTACAGATTAACATGTCTCATGAAATTAGATGTAAAAATATGTAATATGCAATTCTATCCTATTGTGGCCAGAAATACATTACAAAGATAATGTACCATTAAAAAAACTCAACAATCCCCAAAAGTTACATATTGTATGGTTCCATTTATATAACATTTTTGAAATAACAAAATTACATAACTGGAAAACAGATTATTGGCTGCCAGAGGTTAAGGAGAGGGTGAGAATTGGAGGGATATAAATATGGCTACAAATGGACAGCATGAGGGATCTCCATGGTGATGAAAATGTTCTGTATCTTGAATGTGTCATTGCTAATATTCTGGTTGTGAAATTGTACTATAGATGTTATCCCTGGGAGAAACTAGGTAGAGGGTACATAGGGTGTCCTGTATTATGTCTTACAACTGTATGTGCATCTACAATGATCACAAAATTTAAAAAATAGTTTAAAAAAAGTTTTGAAAAAAAATGATGATACCTAGTGTTGGCAAGATGTGGAACAATGAGAGTCCTCATTCATTGCCGGTTTGAATAAAAAATAGTACAGCCATTTTAGAATAGGCTGACAGGTTTTTTTATTAAGTTAAGCAGATAATTACTATATAACCCAGCTATCTCACTCCTAGGTATTTACCAGAGAAAAATGAAAACATGCTCCTAAAAACACTTGAATGCAAATGTTAATGCATTTACATATTGTCCCCAAACTGGGTACAATCCAGATATCCATCAGTAGTTGTTAACTGATAAATAAATTGTGGTATATCCATAAAATGAGATACTACTCAGCAATAAAAACGAATGAATTATTGATACACACAACAACATAAAACTCAAAAGCATTATGCTAAATGAAATAAGCCATCACAAAAGGGTATAGACTGTGTGATTCCACTTATATGATATTCAGAAAAGGCAAAACTGTTACGTTAGATCAGTGGTTGCCATGGTTGGAGTGGGGATGGGATGGAAACGTTCTGTATCTCCACTGTGTTGCTAATAGTTATGCGAGAACTTTCTCTACACTTGTGAAAATTCATTGAATTGGGCACAACATTGATGAATTTCATTATTTACTCACTATACCTCAACAAAACTGATTTTAAAAAAACCCATGATGATGACTCTGGCAGAGATCTTGGAAGTTATGTAGTGTGACGCCCTCATTTTGGAGGAAGTGAAAGTAGCCGGGACATGAATGAGGCAAGAAGAGTGTCAGGGATGCCGGCATGTAGGGAGGACAAGTGAGCCTGTGTGGCTGTGGCACAGGGCTGTGAGACGTGAAGGGGACTGGAGGATCAGGCAGGTCCCATGGGGAGGAGACAGAGGGCCAAGGCACTAGACTCCCATAAGCACTTCAGGTATCTTTGTGTAGATAAGAAAAAGTCATCTCCTCTGGGTTGACCAGCTGGCAAAGAGGCCCCCTATGTGTGAGCCAATCAGTAAAAGGCACCAGAATGCACAGCCTGGGGAGCAGATTTTGCCCCCACTCATAACGTCTCTGCCAAATGTACCCCTGAAGTGCACAGCTATGAGGTAGGCCTGCCTGAACACCAGGTGGTGTTATCTGGGCAAGCGTCATTCATTGGTGAAAGCAGGTTTCCATTGCCCTTCATCTACATGTACCCAGCTGCTTTCCATCCCCTGGGGTGTGGGTTAGCTGAGCCCCTGTGTTTGCTCTTCAGCTATTCCCATCCCAAGAGGCATCCTTAGTGCACATGAAGGTAGGTTACGATGTTTCTGGTAAGTATACTTCATTGTATAAACTCTACAGAGCTCTCCCCTGCAAGTATCTCTTATAGGGTCCTCCAGCACAGCACTTAGCTACAATCCATCCCTTTGTATACACAGCAACATTCCTAGACACGTACCCTAGCCCCTTCCCCGACGTGTTCAGCAGAGCGTTCATCCTATTATATATACCCACCTCCCCATGGACATACATAGGCTATAGTTTTCCCTGCAAACTCCCTTTATGGCAGACATTGTCTTTTGAAAAGCCAATGTGTACAATCAATTAGTTTCCCATTTCAATCAGAGGCTATTTATTCTTTTGAAAAAGGAACCAGCGCCTCGGCTTGCACTTGAACAAATGTCCTAGGAGTCCCCTTCTCTCTCCTCTCTCATATCTGCCCACAGATGTCAGCTTCTCTTCCTGGAGCTTAATCTTGGGGCTATGGGAGGCCCCAGGAGCGCTCACTCTCACCCTGATCCTGAATCCAAGATCCCAGGGCTTGGGAGGGATAGAAATTCAGCCCTTGGAATTTGCACTCTGTATGAGCTGCGGTGGAGAGATAAAGCACAGGACTGCAAGCCTGTGACAGATGCTCATCGGAACCATGTAAACCAATTTTCCAGAATTTCCCCAGGTGGGCATTCTAATGACTCACAACAGGCAAGCAGGCCTCACCACAGTCCCAGGCATCAAACAGCTCCTTACCCCTATGTGTTAGCTGCCTGGAGAGACGGTGGTCTCCTTAATGACAGCTGGGCCAGGTCTCTGAGGACTGAAGACCAGATCGAGGGTGAATTGTCTCCCAGAGTTGTTATATGCCTGTCCAATGGGGCTATCCGGTGGAAATCCATTTATTAATTCAACAGAGATTTACTGAGTGCCTACTATGTGCCAGGCAGCACTCAAGATGCTGAGTAGACAGCAGGGAGCAGAACAGACCCAAATCCCTGCATGCATGGAGCTTCTATTGCAGTGGAAGAAAACAAGTAATAAACAAATCTGCATCTGTCTGTTGGCAATAAGCTATGGAAAAAATAGATCAGAATAAGAGGGATTATTGTTGCTGTTAATAGGACGATCAGACATGATCTCACAAGAACTGACATTTGAGCAAGGCCAGAATTTATTGAGCCAAGTGGACCAAGCCAGTGTCTAAGGGAACAGTTTTCTGACAGAGGGAACAGCAATTGCAAAGACCCTGAAATCCCAGCATGCCTGGAATGTTTGAGGGGTAGCAAGAAGGCCAGTGTGGCTGGAGTGAAGTGAGCAAAGGGAATGTAATAGTAATTATGCCCTGTCTAATACATCATCAGTTTCTCTGGGGTGTGCCTCTAAAATACACCTTGAATCTGTCCATTTCATTCTAGCTGTAGTGCTATCAACTGAATTCAAGCCACCATCCTTTCTGACCAGTCTCTTCTCCACTCTCACCTCTTCCCTCCCATTCATCCTCCACACAATAGCCAGAGTGATCTTACTATGGTCAATTGGATTATTATTCCTAATCTT
The DNA here is from genome assembly GCA_963573385.1 of Cacajao melanocephalus. NCBI lineage: Eukaryota > Metazoa > Chordata > Mammalia > Primates > Pitheciidae > Cacajao > Cacajao melanocephalus. The sequence continues at coordinate 22,274 of CAUYLG010068568.1, read as the reverse complement.
TCATTTTCTCCATGTAATAATTGTATGCCCTTTGCAATATGAGTTTTCAATGCCTCCCATTAGTGTAGACACTGTGTCTCTTCTAATCACGTTGATCAGGGACTTGGCCATGTCCCTTGCTTTGGTCAAGGGCATATTAATGGACTCAATGCAAGCAGTGGCATTAAGTGAACTTGTGTGGTTTAGCTTGGTCTTTGTATCTATCATATTCCATGGGGAGAGCGTGCCTTGGTAAACACTGGTTCCAGAATGAGAAACACATGGAGAAGATCTAAGATCAACTATTAGTGTGATTCATAGCCACCCTAGCTGGCCTGCAACTGGTGAGACAGAAAATTAACTGCTATTGAGAGCCACAGAGATTTGGGAGTTGTTTGTTATGGAGCACTTTTGCAGCAATAGCTGACTAATACACTTGCCATGGTATTTAAAATAAAATCCAAACCCTATACTGTGGACTATAAGACCCCACATTATCTGGCTTTACCATATTCACCTCTCCTTTGATCTCAACTCGTGTCACTGTCTTCTTACACATGACGCTTCAGTGGCTGTAGTGTTCTGTTTCACTCTTGACACACTACTGGACACTACTCCCACCTCACGCCTGTGTACATGCTGTTCTCTCTGCCTAGATGATTTCTGCACGGTTAACTCTTGACATGCAAGTCTCTGCTTAAATATGACAACCTTAGAGGAAGCAGACAATTCAAAGTGGCTCCCACTCACTCCATCTATTTTCTTCATGGAACTTATTGCTTGCTGAAATTATTTATCAAACATTATATTGGCTGGTTTATTGCCTGTCTTCCTCCTCTAAAATGTAAAATCCCTGGAAAGAGTGACATCAAATGTTATAGTCAACTTTCACCCCAAGTGTCTAACACAACATCCGACAAGAGTTAATTCTTTGAAAAGACTATTGACATTGATAAACCCCTAGTGACATTGAATAACAGTAAGAAAGAAGGCACAAATTAGCACTATCAAAAATGAAAAGGGGACAGCACCACACATCACCCAGACTTAAACAAGAGGATATTATGAGCAATTTTATGTCAATAAACGTAAAATCTTCAGAGAAATGAACAATGCCACAAAAACATAACAAAGTGGGCACAATAAGAAACCGAAATTCTGAATAATAGCATATCTATTAAAAATTGAATCCATAATTTAAAATCTTTTCATCAAGAAAATGACAGGCCCAGATGGCTTCTCTGGTAAATTCTTCCAAACATTTAAGAAAGAAGTAACACCACTTCTTTCATAAACTCTTCCAGGGAATAGAAAAAAAAACAAAACGGAGCACTTCTCAGATTGTGTTATGATGCCAGCATAACTCTGATACCCAAACCCAAAAGAACATTGAAAACTGAATCCAGTGATACAGAAAATGGATAATATATCACAACCGTGTGGGTTTATTCCAGAAATGCATCCTTTAAATGATCATGCAGTTTTCTTCTTTGCTTGTTAATGTTACACTCTATAAAGATCAAATATTAAACCAAACTTGTATTAAAATCAACCCAGACTTAGAGAGAAAGGTCAATTCTACACAACCCCAGGTTCTCTTATCACATCTCTGATCCCAACTCCTGCCACACCCCACTGGTTCACTCTACTCCAGCCACAAGGCCTCCTGCTGTTCTGCAAACACCCCAGGTAAGATCCTGCCTCAGAGCTATCTCACTTGCTGTTCCCCTGCCTGGATCACCTTTCTCCCAGCTGACTACATATTCAGCACCTTCACTTCCTTTTCTCAGAAGCCAACTTCGCAATGCAGCTTCCCTGCTTACTCCGCCTAAACCTCCTCTCCCTCTCCCACTCCTGATACTTTCTAGCTCCTTCATTTTTTTATCCTTAGCATTTAGTACCATCTAATATACTATACATTTTATTTGTTTTGCTGATTGCATGTCTTCGCTAATGAGAGCAAAAGATCCATGCGGGTAGGAGTTTTTGTCTTTGCCCTCTGTAGCTCAAGCATCTGGAACAGTGCCTGGCACTCATGCTAAATATTAGCTGAATGAAGGAATGTCTCAATGTCCTTCACAGGAAGAAATATATTCAGCAAACACCAAGGACTTGGTATATTCCAAGGGGTGCTGGAAATGCACAGATGAGTCAGGCTCCATCTCTGCCCTGCACATCAGGGGAAGAAGGTGAGGGGGAGACTCAGATACAGAAACAATTCAACTCAGTGGGTCAGACTTAGCCGATTTTCATTATTTGGGGCAGTTACATTCCGTAAGGTCCCTGCAAACACTGAACTAGCAAATATTGAACCATCGCTCCTAGTGAAAATACAAGGTTAGGTTCCTATAGCCCTTTGGTCATAGTATTTTCATCAGACAATCAATATGTAACCTTGTTTTATGTGTGTTTCTGTTGAAATACAATGTACTTGACATATATTGTTGATTCATTAGCACTGAACTCACAACACTGTATTATAATTCACGTCTGAATGAAACTTACTCAACACATGTTATTTTTCTCCACAGGGCCTGTCTTCTTATGCTTGGGAATACTGGCCGGCACTTCACTGTACTTGCGGATCATTTTAAGCAGCAAAATCAACAAAATGTACAAAAAACGCGAAAAACCATGGCACTAAGTGGACCACGGAAGGATATTTGTTTGCCGTATGAGGCAGAAGCAAGAAGACAGAGCATTGCCTTGCGGAACCTCAGCTGATAAACTGTACGTGGAATGACTCAAATTTTTTGCACGTTTGTGAATGACCTGAGTATTGATGTGGGAGATATGAATAAGTTTTAGTGAGTAGATAAATTCACAAACGTGGAATCTGCTAATACTGGTTGAGCATCCCTAATCCAAAAGTCTGAAATCCAAAATGCTCCAAAATTGGAAACTTTTTGAGTGCCGACATGATGCTTGAAGGAAATGCTGATTGGAGCATTTCTGATCTCAGATTTTTGGATTTGGGATGCTCAGACAGTAAATGCAATGCAAATACTCTCAAATCTTAAAAAATCTGAAATCCAAAACACGTCTGGTCCCAGGCATTTTGGATAAGGAATATTCAACCTACTGTAATGAGGATCGACTTTATTTAATGGACCATTTGCAATTTACTGGGCATGATCTCAGAGCAGCACAGAAGTTGAAAGAGAGGTGCGATAGTCAGGGTGGGGTGGGGCCGCTGCTGGAAACCTCATCTCTAAAGGAGGCAAGGTCAGACCTCAGGCCCAGAGGAAGACCTGGCCAAGTGAAATGCTTTCCCAAAGCTCCTTTCTGAGACAATGTCCCTGCCACCATCCTTACCACCCCCTTTTGACAAACACATTTGCAATCTGCTAACCGTGCCTGGTTTGAATGACTTGAGTTGTCAGGTCTGATTTTGTTCTCTGAAAGTCAATTTTTATTTTTAATTCTTCCAGTTGCTCCACAGAGCTGACAGCTTCCCACAGTGTGTGAGATGCACCACAGCCAGGGGAGATCTCGGGAAAAAGAGGCCCTCTTCAGGAGTGAAGCTGTTTATGTGGATTTCCTGACAGCCTGGACTAATTGTCTTATCTTCTTCTCTCCACACTAAGAGTATTTACACAGGAATGACGCAGAGGCTTTTACCTCTGCAAGCCAACTCCCAGGGCTGAAAGCCCACCTGAAATTCCCATCCCCTATCAATGATGCCAGGATGGTTTCCAGAGCAACCCCGGGGATGGCATGGTATGGGGGAGGGGACAGGGGAAATCAGGAGGACAGGAGCCCTCCTCCCTGTGAGCCCTTCCCCAGCTCCCCGTGCATTGGGAACCAGGTGGGAGAGAGGCAGGAAGGCAGGAAGGGTATGTGCCTTGATGTGCTGGGCAGCAGCCCCATTTTTTCTCCCTTTTTCTCAGTAGCAGGATTGGAGGTTTTGTGATGCTGTCTGCACAATGGCCAGGCACTTATAATGCTCAGAGGACATGGGTGGTTTCTGCATTATTTATTCTTTTCCTCTTTATCTCCAACATCCCATACCATTCAAGTATTTGTGCATCCAGTCTTTTTTGTATGAGCTAGGCATTGGGGACTCAGAGGTGAACAGATCAGATGTGGCTGCTGCTCCCCCTGAGTTTACAGTTGGGAGTTGAGATGAAAGAAATACCCTGACATGTATTGTTCTACATTCACTCAAGACAAGAACTAGGGAGGAGAAATTTAGGGAGCAGAGGGAGGATATTATAAGAGAACCTAATCTAGTCTGGGGATTCTGAGAAAGCTTCCTGGTGGAGGTGACATTTACATTGAGATTGGAAATGGTGAGCAGGAACTGGCTAGATGGGATGTGAGATGGCGAGGTGAGGGTTTTGGGTTGAAAGGATTGTGCAAAGGCCCAGTGGCAGGAAGGCAAACCTGGGGAGATCTCAAAGATTGTCTTGACCCACCATCTTCTCTACTTTATAGATGAAAAACCTAAGGGCAGTGACTCGCTCAAGGTCACACAGAGAGTTAGGAGCAGGTCTGGGATTGATCCTGGGGCTGTTCCCTATCTTCTAGCTCTTTCTTTGGTTCCCAACAGGCCTACCAGTTCCAAGCTTCTTCCAATTTCTTTCTTGGATCACAAGTGATAAATCTGACTTCTCTTCCTCAACCCTCAGTGCAGGATGCATCGACTTGGATGTGGGTCACTGGGGAATGTTCTTCAGGGGGAAGCCAAGAGAGGAGAAGTCTTTATGTTTGAACAGGTGCTGCCTTGGCTAGGCACATCCCCCAGGCTGATGGTGGTGTGGGAAGCAGAGCCAGGGCGTGGGTGAGTCACTCCTCACCACCATCTGAGCCAATACCTCCTTGTCCATGGCTCTGCTGTGGCCCCGGAGTGGCTCAGGTTCTCCAATGTCCATTTCCTTCAGAGAGGCGAGTGAAACCTTCTGGTTGGAGGCCTTGCCGGAGCAGCCCTGATAGACTTGGGCATCCCAGAGGCTGGAGGGACCCCTGGGAGACAACAGACCAGCTTGGAGCCACGGAGCCTCTCTGAAGTTTCTGCTGGATCTTAGGCATCTTCCAGCCCTCCCTTCTTGTTCTATTGATGAGGAGCTTGAGTCCAGAGAAGGGAAGGGATGTTATCCAAGTCCCCATAGGGGACTCAGAGGCAGAGCTGGCATCCTGCACCTTATTCGAGGGCTCTCGGCAGCTTTAAAGCAGAGGATCATGGGAATCCTTGAAGCAGAGGATTATGGGAGGCCTTGAAGACTCCATTGTGCATGATGTTAACAGCAGCGTCATCTTCCCTCAACATCTGCAGTACCAGGCAGGAAAGCAGCCATTTGGTTAGATTCTGATCTGCACTGGAAGTATGTAAGATACCACCAAAAAAAGAGTTAAAACCTAGATGACAGGCCTGTGGGTGGTATCCCCACCCTTTCTCCACTGATGCAGATCTTACCCAAGGACAAGATGGCATGGGGTCACCAGCTATGGGTCCCCCCTGGGTAAATCACTTAGCCTCAGTTTCCTGAACTCTAAAATGGGGATAGTGACCCCTATCTCATGGTGTGGCTCGGAAATGAAGTGAAACGTGAGCATCCTTCTCTCCCCGGCCACCATTTTGTCTATAGCTAGAATGCCTTTCTCTTTATCTCCCTCTGCCTCTCTTTCTCTCCTAGTGATGGTTAATTTTGTGTGTCAACTTGACTGGGCCACCAGATGCTCAGGCATTCGGTTAGACATTGTTCTGGGTACTTCTGTGAGGGTGGTTCTGGAGATTAACATCTGAATGGGTAGAATGAATAGAGAAGATTGTCCTCCCCAAGGCGAACAGACCTCATCCGATCAATCAAAGACCTGAATAGAACAAAAGGGCTGGGTAAGCGGGAACTCCTGCTGCCTGATGGCCTTGAACGGGACATCTGTCTTTTCCTGCCTTTGGACTTGAATGGAAGCATCTTCTTTTGTCTTGAGCCTACTGGCTTTGACCCCCACCATTGGCTCTCTTAGGTCCTCAGCTTGCTCACTGCAGAGAATTTTGGGACTTCTCAGCCTCCATAACTGTGTGAGCTGATTCCTTATAATAAAATTTTCTCTCTCTCTCCAAATGTATGTGTATGTGTGTTGGCTCTTGGTTCTGTGTCTCTGGCGAACCCTGACTAATACATCTCCCACCCCCAGTTCATCATTCGGAGGCTTTGGGCCTCCAGGTCTGATGTCTGCAAAGAGTCTCTTCCCACATATTCTTCTCAGGACCCCTGGCCCCACCCAATCCTTTCTGTCCTCGACTTCTGCCTTGGCAAGTGTGTTCACATCCCATCCACAAAGGAAGAAAGATCTTGCTGAAGCGTAACTAGCCCAGAGTTCTGAGTTCAAACCCTTGCAGTTTTCGTCTGCTCATGGGGCTGAAGGTCACTCCTTGTTCACCTCACAGGATTTAATGAGGATGAAAATGGGATCCTGACTTTGCTCCCTCTCCACTCCCTTCTAGGCTATAATGTGTGTGCCTTCAGAGCCTGCACCTTGGCTACCTCTTCATCCCATCCCCAGGAATGGACCTTACTACCCTAATGCTCCATTACTACCCTAATGCTTCATTCATTCCCTGGCACAGAACCTTACTACCCTAATTCTCCCAGTGAATTATTTTTTATTTTTGAGACAAACTCAGTCTGTTGCCCAGGTTGGAGTGCAGTGGCACTATCTTGGCTCACTGCGACCTCTGCCTCCCAGGTTCAAGCAATTCTCCTGCCTCAGCCTCCCAAGTAGCTGGGGTTACAGGCACATGCCACCACATCCAGCTAATTTGTGCATTTTTATTACAGACCAGGTTTCACGATGTTGGGCAAGCTAGTCTCAAACTCCTGACCTCAACGGATCCGCCCACCTTGGCCTCTCAAAGTGCTGGGATTATAGGCATGAGCCACCATGCCAAGCTTTCCATGAATGTTTGATGACCGACGGAAGGAGTGCATAAGGAACCTCTGTATAATTACAGGAGACACCTGTCAGGGGCTCCAGAACCCAGAGATTTGCAAAAGACATCCTATTAAATGAGATGGAAATTAAATGACAAGCCAGGCCCAGGCTGCTGGAGGCGGAGGAGGGGAACACTCCAGAATTCAGGGTCATCAGCGGCTCTATTCCAAATGTATTTTCAAGCAAATGGTGGAGCCCAGTGAACCTTGGACATGAAGCTCTTTCTAAATGAGTCTTTAATAATTTAGTTATACAAATTTAGCCTAATTAAATTGTACCTATTGAAAATGCACTGCTGTACATCTGAATGATGAAATCGGGATCAAAAGGCAATACAGAATAGATGCTAAGGTAATTTTCCACTTGTGCTAAGCAAGCTGGGATCTTCAAACTGCAATTGTGCTGAGTGCCCACCTGGGATTATTAAAGGGCCAGTCCTCCAAGTTTATGGGAGAACTCAAGGCCATCACATCTCTCTCTTCCTTCAGCTGCCTGCCCCTTGGGCTCCAAAGCAGGGGGCAGGGGAGGACAGGAAGGGTTCACAGTCTCCTAATGTTGCATCAGCTTCTCTCCCGTCCTTGAAAACACCAAGCTTGCTCCTGCTGTTCCCCTGCCTGGAATGATTCCCTTGATAGTCTGTAAGCGGCTGAGTCATCCTCACCATTCACACAGGGGCTTAACTGCCTCCTCCTGAACACGCTTCCTATGACCGCCCCATCTAAAGTTGCCTGCTCTGCCAGGCCCTCCTCCCATCACTCCTGTTCCACCCTGTTTTGTTTGCTTTGAAACACATCACTATCTGGGAAGCAACCCTCCCTCGTCTTTATACTTCTCTCCTGACCCCAACTCCGAGACCCAGAATGTAAACTCGAAGAGCTCAGGGACATTGTCTGTCTGTCTTGTTTCCTGCTCTCTCTCCCCAAGGCCTTGATGCAGAAAATGTGATAAATGAGTGCGTGTTGAGTAAGATCCTCAGATCTGGAGGATGCCAGAGGTTGAACAGCCATTTTCATTTTGAAGCATAGAGAGGGGAAAGGGCTGTTCGGGACCACCCAGCAAGTTCCTCAGCAGCGACGGTTCCTGGTCCAAAGGTCCTTCTCATTTCTCCTCTGCCTCTCAGTGTATTGGTTGAGGGTTTGGGTCTTGGAGTCAGAGCACGTGGGTTCAAGTCTCACCTCTGCCTTTATTGACTGTATTGACCCTGAACGAGTTCCAGAGCCCAGTTCCCTTTTGTATAAAGTGGAAATAATGGTAGTACCCAATCCTAGGCGATTGTGAAAGCAGCCATGCGAGGTGGTTTTATTATCCTTGCATTTCGATAGAAGCAGCAGACGTTCAGAGGGTTAAGTGACTTACTCAGAGTTACACAGCCAGCAGCGGCCAGAAAACTGACTATGAGCTCAGGTCTCTGCCCTTGACACCACCTCAGGGCTGCTAAATCCTGCCTCCTGGAATCTTTCTCTTTCCCTTCACCTCCTCCTGCCCCCCCCCGACCTGATTGATAAAGGCAGGACGGAAGTCTTCTCCCCAGCCTCTCTCCTGTCAAGGCTGCCTCTTGTCAGGTCTGAAAGGCAAGTTTACAAGGTATATCTAAAAGCCTCCTGGACAGGGGAGCTGGTTTACATGCCTTCGGGGCCGGTTCAGTGCTCTGCTTCTAATGAAAACAGACTCCCGGTTCCTGAGTGAGCTCAGAAGAGGCTGTGGGCTGAGAGCAGGCAGAGACAGTTTGCTGCAAAGGAGGCAGCAGCTTGTCCTCAATCTTGGGCGCCCACGACTCCCCCTCAAGAGCTCCCTGTTTATCTGCTATCTCACCTTTCCAGAAACGCTACAACACAGGGTCTCAAACTGGTAGGCTGTGAGTAGCCCCTGCCCAGTAGATGAGTCTGGGATGACCCGAATGGTGATTTTCTTTTTTTAAAGAATTGAGCCAATGTTTAAAAGTCAGCTAAGTCTTATGGAAAAAAAAAAAACAAAACAAAACTATGTTCAGCTTCTCTTTAAAAATATTTGAAGAATTGTCAGCAATTCTAACACACATCCTACCCTGCTCCATGGCAATAGCCCCCTCTTTGGAGTTTTCTCCAGGGACCCACACCTCCCACCTTTCCCAAAACCCCTCTTTTCTTATGTACATTTCCTGCTGACTGGGGAGGGGCATCTGAGTTTGAGAGCCCCATGTTGCTGCAGGAACTTGCAGCATGGACTTAGTCCAGTGTGCTCATTATACAGATGAGGGGGCGGAGACCCAGAGAGGGAAACTGACTTGCTCAAGGTCACCCAGAAAGTTAACGACACATTTGGGATGAGTGCCAGGATGTCCACTCCCGGGGAAGCATCAGGGCCTGATGCTCACCTTACCAAGGCCTGAACACTGGGGTTTCCGGCTTTACCTTCTTAGTGGTCCCAAGGCAGCCCCGGCCTCCTCCCCTCATCTCCGGCCTCCTCCCCTCAGCCCCGGCCTCCTCCCCGCAGCCCCAGCCTCCTCCCCACAGCTTCTTTCCTGCCCCCAACTCATTTGCCAAAGAGAGACTTGCAGACCTATATCTGATCTTATTATGTCACTCACTTCCCAGCTTTGAGAGGAAAGAACATCTTTCCTAGTCTAAGCATAAAGTCAGCCTCCTTAGGATGACACTCTGGGTTGGCACTATGTGGCCCCCTGCCTGCCTGTCCTGCCTCATCCTGTCCCTCTGTCCTACCCTGCCTGCCAGCCTGTCTTGTCCATTCTGTGGGACCATTTGCTCTTCCCCGAACACAGCCCTGCGCCTGCTCCTCTGGCTGGCATACCGCTCCCTTCTGCAAATGAAATTCTACTCAGCCTTTAAGGCCCACTCCACACCACTTCCTCCAAGAAGCCTTCCTTAACTCCCAACTCCCACTCTGGTGTCTTCAGGTCAGCTATGGGCAGCTCCTCTCCTTCACTAATCTGTTCATCCCCCATCCAGGGCATACAGCTGTGCATTCTTGCCTGAGGGCCCGTAGTTACCATATTCACCTACCAGCCTAATGGTGATAACATTTGCTAAGTCCTTTGCCTGGATTTGCTCATGGATTCAGCAGTCCCCTGAAGTAGAGAGATGCCCCTATGTGTTCATATGGAGAAACTGAGGCACGGCAGGGTCAAGTGGCATATCCAAGGTCACTCAGCCTGTATGCAGCTATGGCAGGACCCAGCTTGGATCTGGAGTCCCAGGACCCATCCGTGATGCTATGGGTGAGAGGCTCAGAGCAGGAGTGACCCAGGGCTCTGCACCCTGGTCCAATGAGCCCCAAGGGTGTTCTTGGGGTCAGGGCCAGGTGGCAGCTCCTGGGGCACTTTCCTCCTTGGTTTCAGTAGCTTGAGGTCATTGCCCAGCCCTCTCTAACCCCGCCCACACTTCCCCCTTTCTCCCCACCTTTCTCTCACCCCTCCTCCCTCTGCTGCCATCTTCTAGTGGAAAGACCCAGAAAGCAGCTTTTCTTGGTGGCCCCACCCCAACGCAGAATGAGAGGCTCGCATTTCTCCATACAGCCGCCATGCCTCCAGGTCTTTGCTTGTGCTGTTCCCTCTGTCTCTGCATAAGGCCTCCCACAGCCCGTCCTCACTCCGGAACTCTGCCCTGTCCTTCTAGACAAAGCGCAAGAGTCTCTGCTGGTTTCTCTGCTCACCAGGCTAGGTGTGGAGCCCTCACCTGGGCTTTCCAAAGAGAAATCCAGCCTTGGCCCCAACGTGGTTTCCAGTTTCCCAAAATGCCAGGCTGGGGGCACTTCATAGCGGCTCAGATGATGACGCTTGGGAGAAAGGAGAAAGGACGGGAGGGCAGCACGGATGTCGTTTGACTTGCTGTGAACTCTGGCCTCCTTCTTCTCTGTCTCCTGCCCACCCCTCTGACCTCCGCTCAGGCCACCTCCCCACTTGCCCACTGCTGGCCTCCCTCTGCTCCTCACACAAGGTAAGTCCTGTCCTGCCTCAGGGTTCCTGCACCGGCCACTCCTCTGCCTAGAATCCCTCCCCTTGCTCTGGAGCCTTTCTATCCTTCAGGTCATGGCTCAAATATCACTATCTCTGGGGTAACAAGTCCCCCATTGGCACCTTCTTGGAGGTGAGGGCTGATTCACAAGTTTGTTGCTCATCTCTTGCGTTCCGGCCGCAGGAGGGCAGAGGCCTCATCAGTCTTGCTTGTGGGATCCCCAGCACCTGACACACAGCCTAGCACAAAGTAGATGCTCAATAAATATTTGGGTAAATAGAAGGAAGTGGGGCAGGAGAAGAGAGCCAGAGAAAGGAAGGAATGAAGGAAGGGGGGAAGAGAGGAAAAAAGAAGGGAGGAAGGAAGGAAGAAAGAAGAGGGGAAGAAAGAAGGGAAAGAAGGAGGGAGGGAGGAAGGAAGGGAGGAAGGAGAAGGAGGGAAGAAAGGAAAAAGAAGAGAGTACCCAGTTCTTCTAGGTCTTGATGGTGATAGACTGCCCTTGACAATGGGCAAGCATCTTGTGCCTAGCACAGGGTGTATACGAGAGGAGAGGGGAGGACAGTGAGGAACAGATGTCTTTATTTAACCCCCAAATGCAACATCTGGGTGAGGTCCATCATTAGCAGTTGTTCTCCAATTGAGAGCTTCTCTCTGCTCCCCGCCCTGAGAACATGAGGACCTGTACCCACTGGAAGTAAAGGGCCCTGGGAAGGGCCAGATAATACAAATGAGCATCAGACACTGTCCTGACCAGAGGCAGAATGGAGAACAAGATTAGAGTCTGGGAGAGAGGAGGCCTAGTGAGCCAGGAGCAGAGCAGCGTCCAGGAAGGACATGCCTGTTGGGGCGGAGAATGGCTGCCCGCAACCACGAGGTCATGTGTGAGCAGCCTTACCACTGCCTGATGAAATGCGACTGTGACCTGGAGCATAAATTAGAGTCAGGGTTGGAGATTAGCACTAGAATTAAGTACCACGGGGATTGAAGAGGAAAAATGTCACATAAAATTCAGTTTAAGGATTAAGCAGTCATACATCCCGGTGAAACCATCTTCCTGCGATTATGAAATTGCCCTGCATTGGAGCAGGATGTCTCACCTGCATACCCCCAAGCTGGTAGCTGGCAGCACAGTGGGCTGACACTGGAGCCATTGGTCTTGAAACCCATTCTCTGAGGGCCTTGGGGAAGGAGTTGGTTATGTCTGCTTCCCCTCCTCAACCAGTCAAGCCACCCTCCAATCATCCTCTGTTTCTGGGTCACAAAGAGAAAGAGCAAGGTGGTATGGAGGGTGCCAGGTAAGCCCACCTCCCCTGGGGACGGCTGTGAGTTTTCAGTGACTGGGTTTCTGATGCTTATGCAGACATCATCATGCCCCTCCAGACAGCAGTTGGAGCTGGCAGACTGGAAGATTAGACCCAGAAAAAGCCTTAGAGATCCTCTACCTATCCCCAGATGAGAAGAGTGAGACCCACAGAGTAGAGGAACTCACCCAAGTCCACTCAGTTGTGTCAGGGGTAGAACTGGACCCCAGGGTCTCAAGACATCTGGAGTTTGTTCCTCAATGGCAATATAAGCCACTAGGCAGGCAGAGCCAAGTGACATCTGCCCTGGGGCTTTAGTTGGAACTACCAGGAACAATGCACTTTCGTTTTCTGGAATTGCCCGGTTGGTTGGATGTAACCCTAGAGGTGCTGGAGCTCATCTTTGCTACCCCTTGAAAGAGCCTGCCTGAGGATTAAACCAGAGGAACCATAGTTAAGGGATAAAGGGAGATAGATTTTGGATGGTATCATTTGAGCACCTGGAGCCAGCCATGCCTGAATGCAGTAAACGTTGATGGTTTTAGTTACGTGAATCAAAACTTTTCAGGACCAAGATCATTTGAATCGGATTTCTGTTATTGGTAACTATAAGAGTCCTAACCAATACAATATTCCTCCCCTGGAAGACAGAGTTCCAGTGTCTTTGAATGGTCTACAAAGCTCTGCGGGCTTCAGGACAACTTCTTGGTACACTCCTTCCCCACTCCTCACAATTCACACTTCGTGCTTCAGCCACACCAAAACTCTTATGAGCCTATACTCATTCCATCTGGTTCTTGTGCTTCCATGAATACCTCTGGCTAGAATGTATTTTTCTCTTTGCCTGGAAAATTCCTGTTAGATTTTCCAAAATCCTTCCTAGAAATTGCTTTTGTTTTCTCAGACTTCCCTAGACCAATCATTTCCTCCTCATACTATGTAAAACATGGTGTGTATTTCTGCTGTGCTTTTACTCCTGGTTTGGAATGAGTCATTCATCTATTTCCCCTACAGGAAAGGGACCAGTTCTCAAATGCCCTTGGTACCCAGGATGGGGATGATCAAATGTAGAAATGAACAGAAAGGCATTAAGCAAATATGTTTGAATGATATTTTTCAAAGCCAACCAGTTGGAGCCCTTGTCCCCAAATATCTCCTCAAGTCATCTGCCAAATCTGGCCAGAGAAGTCTTTCTGAAAGATGACCCTTCTGAAATATTCTGTAATGTTACCACCTGAGTGCAAAGCCTAGCTCTGTCACTTCCTACCTGTGTGACTATAGAAAGGACTCTTCACCTCTCTGAGCCCCAGTCTTCATTGTGTGGTTGGGCTGGGCTTAATGACATGATATCTGTAAAGAGCTTGGAGCAGTGCCTGGTACATGGTAGGCACCCAATAAATGTTAGGTGTTATTATTCACCGCGGAGAAAATGAGGCAAAAATTAACAAGAACTTTGATGAGGACCTTTTTGTAATCTATTTCATATTAAACAGTATTTTATGTGAGTGCTTACTAATGTTGCCCTGTTTAATTGATTTAGAAGCACTTCTGAAAGCTTGCTGCTGCCCATAGCACAGGTATGCTGTTTAAAGATGATTCACAAAGATGTTTGTGGTGATTTTATAAAATGTTGAGTATCAGGTCTTTAGTGAGGAACATCATTACATCGTTTCCATGGGAGAATTAGATTAGATTTAGATCATTTCAACTAATAAGCGCATTTTACAAGCCCAGGCTTTCCCAGGCAGGGTGAAAAAATAGTTAAGAAATGGAGGAGTTCATTGCAAAATCAAGCTTCCAAACCCTGGCCACTTCCTGGCATTAGATGTCCACATTCCTGCAGGACTCCTTCTAATGATTTAAGGATTTAAGGTCTCTGGGCTTCCCTTATCACAAAGGGTTCAAGGGTGGGAGAGGGAGGGCAGGAGAGGGACCAGTTACTGATGCCTCCTGGGTGCCAGGCATGGTGCCTTAGTGTATTATGTCATGAAAGCTCACATCATCCCTGAGAAAGGTACTGTGATTAGATCCATTTTACAGATGAGAGGTGAGCTGACTTGCCCCAAAGGTCACATAGCATTGTCACATGAAATAGAAGCCATAGTTGTCTTGCCCCAAGGCGTGTGCTCCTCCCATACCAGAGATGGTGTGTTCTGAGGTGTCTTATACAGGGACCATTCCCAGGCTGACTCTGAGCCTTTACTCTCTGCCCCACTGAGTCCCATTGCCAGCCCAGGTGGAAAATTCCAGCAAAGGCTCTCTCTTGAGTAATACACAAATGCCCATTTCTTGCTGCTTTTAAGCTACTGGAATAGACTTCCAACAGGGTCTTTTCCATGAAGACATGTGTTTTGAAGCAGGAGAACAGCCCAGCCTGGGAAGAACAACTCACAATTCATAACCAACTGTGATTTGTTCCGAGGCTATGATGGATGACGAGTGATCTGCCAGACCAGTGAAATGCTCTTAAGGGTATAATTAGATGAGCTTGGGATGTGGGGTTCAGACACTGAGGGGTCCAGAGGGGCCTGGCCATCCTGGGTTGACTGCATGTTTGGGATTTGAGACAGCTCATGTCAAAGCTTATGTGTTGAAGTCAAGATGTCCAAAGAGCTCCTGGGGACATAGAAGCACAAAGCTGTGGACTGGTTCAGGCCCCTTCTCCACCACACAACAGCAAGAAAGGCAGTCAGCCCCCTCTTCCCTGACCCCTTGACACTCACATGCAGACCAAGGGTGTTCATAGCAGAGGTGCCCCCTGGGTTGGCCTGCTGGAACACCAGTGTTCTCCCTTGCCCCACATTTTCTCTGGATGGAGAGGGCCTAAAGGGACTCGGAGGGGAGCAGAGCCATGAGATGGAAGGAGCCTGGGTCCCTGAGTGACTGTGTGGAGCAGTACTCCCCTCTCTCACTGACTTGCCTTGGACTTATGACATGAACAAGAAAGACTTTCCTTGTGTTCAGTGCCTGAGGTTTGGGGGTTGTTTGTTACAGCATGTATCTTACCCTGACTGAATTCTCTATTCACAGACACAGTCCTGAGCCTCTTTCTCAATCTGTTCTCACTTAGCCTTGAGTTTTACCATCTGTTTTCTGGTTTCCAAACTCACCTCATCTTGGGTTAATGTTCCTGCTACTCTGACGCCTACCTAAGTGGTTGATGCTCCTTCCCGGTTCTTTGAGGCATCCTGGGAAGTGGCCACTCACCTCCGAAGAACAAGGTAAGGAAGAAAACACAGAATCATAGCTCTGGGCTGGGTTTTCATTGATCATCTATAAAACATGGAAGATAGTTGTTTAACCTTAATAGTAGTGGTTAAGCTAGACAGAGTCACTAAAGAAAATTCACTGGACCCAAAATGATAATGTTTACAAAACTAGAGTCGATTATAGGAAAAGGGTACAGGTAGCAGCAGTGTTAGAGTAAGGACATGCCTTGCAGCCAGGGGACTGGAGAGGCCCGGTGCAAGCTCCTGTCATCACATGGAATACCTTGGAACTAGGGTAGACTCTCAGCTTGGGCGTATTCGTATTTTGCTGGTCACATCGGCAGGTACCTGCTATATAACCAGCTTAAACAATGCCTTTCAAGGGTCTCACAAAGACCAAGTACAAACCGTCAATCTCACTGTTATCCAAAAACAATGCTGACAAGCAGGTCCAAGCGGCTCCAAAACTCCTCTGACCCCTGATTACTGAGCGACACTATGATCCAGTATGTTTCTTGACCTGATCGGGGGTCAGTCCTATGTAGGAAAATGCCTAAGTATCAGTGCTATGTAAACAAAGCAGCTCACAGCACTGTCCACATCCCGTGTCCCATGGGCAAGGCGTTTTTTATAACAAAACCATCATGCTTACTTGGACAGTATAGATACTCCTCAACTCACCACAGAGCTACATTCCCGTAAACCCTTTCTAAGTTGAAAATGCATTTACATCGAAAGTGTATTTAATCCACCTAACCTTCCCAATGTCCTAGTTTAGCCTAGCCTAACTTAAACACGCTCAGAGCGCTTGCAGTAGGCTGTAGTTGAATAATGTCATCTTACACAAAGCCTACTGTATAATAAAATGTTGAATAGCTCATGGGATGTATCGAATACTGTACTGAAAGTGAAGAACAGAATGGCTCCCACTGCTGCCCAGCATTGGTAGAGAGTATCATACCACATATCGCCAGCCTGGCAAAAGATCAAACTTCAAAATTTGAAGTACAGTTTCCACTGAATGTGTATTGCTTTCACACCATCACAGAGTCAGAAAATCGTAAGTCGAACCATCCTAAGTCAGGGACCATCTGCAATTAAAATGGTCACACAGATTCCAAGCATTTTATAATAGCTTGGTCCTGATTTAAACAGATGGCTGAACCATCCAATAACACCAGTGCAAACTTTCTCATATTTTTGTACTAACTGCACAATTCTTTTGTCACCTTGATCTATAGCTCTCTGCACTTAATGGTATACATTTGTTGACTGATGGAATCATAATGAGTTTATGGTGAATCAAATCTAAATCTTCTTCAGGCCAATTCTCCTTCACAGGTAGAACATTCTAAAGGAGCTTTTATTCACTCTCCCAATACATTTGATCATAAGTATCAGCATTGTCATAAGTTCTATTAGCTTCTGCAGTATTGAATTTGCCTCTGAATCCTGGAGCACACCAGCAGCAGCACCATGTGCACCTCCAGATCTGTGGTTACAGCATAAATGAGACATAATTATAGTGTAATTATTTTGTCCCTCTCAACAGAATCTACCTTTCTCATAAGCCGTATATTCTCTCTCATCGGAGTCTAAGTTAGAGACCATGACTCTATTATTCCAGGATTCAAAACCTCTTGAGGATACAGCCAAATTCCTTTCCAGCTTACATAATTTGACAGGTGCTGACTTCCAACGAGAGGGATCCCGCGAGAGGACTCATCTATCCCTTGGGATAGGGGTATGAAAAGTCTTTGATCATGATCGCGGGTTCTACAGCTCTTCGATGCTCTGACAGGAAGAGAGGAAAGACCTTGGGTTAGAAAGGTGCCCAGTGAGTTGAATCAGTTAGGCTGGCCATGCTGCTGTTCGAACCTGGGAAGAGCAAAAGGCTTCCCTCCTCTTTTTGTGCAAGTGGCCTCGGATCATAAACACATTGATTTCCCATCAGGTAGACAAGCTGGGCTGTGGCAGGAACGAGCCTCTCAGCATGGAGCGGGGGCCGGCTAAGCCCCCTGGTTTTGCAAGATGCTGCATCATCTTGCACAATGCTAATGCTAACCCAGCAAAGGCCGTATGGAACAGGGAGGCTGGATCTCCCTGCCCCCCGTGGTTGGCTGTGCCACAATCCCAGGACATCGTTGTGTGGGTAACACGACATGCTGGGACCCTTACCTACACGTATTCTTTTGGCTTAAATCACGCCTTGAGCAAGCATTTTTCATACACCTACTGTGTGCCTGGTATGTTGACCTCAGTTTAAGCCTTACATTTCCCTTCAATGGAGACAGGATTATTTATCCTCCTGTGAAAGACACTGAAGCCACCAGAGGGGAAGTGACTTACCCAGGGCCATTGACCTTACAAGTGCTGGAGCTGAGACTCAAACTCAGATGTTTCTTAGGCCTTCAGGATGGGAATATTCATGAGATTAAGGTCTGACCTCGCACCAGCAGAACCTGAGCTCGACTGAAAGCCCGTATAGGTCCTGGGTGACCTCGGAGCTGCCAGCATGAGTTATTCTAATGGGGTTTCTGATGCTAGACAACCCTTTCTGATACCCGACTTCTGTCCACAAAGCCCTTTCCTGAACCATAATGCCCTGAACACCACACCCTACTATTTTACAGAGGAGGAAATGGAGGTTGTGACTTGATGGTGAACTAAGGTCAGGTCAGGCTTCCTAGGGTGACTTCTCCAGTGCCTGGCCTAACATCTTCCATATTAGCAGTTCTTTAGTACCTTTTGTCAGATGAATAAATGAACAAGGATAGATATTTCCACTTCTCTATTTAGTTGGGACTTCTGAAGTGATCAGGTCAAAGACTGTTAGATGATCAGGGCCAGAAGGGCCTGTCAGAGAGAAACCCAGTCCCTCATTCTACGCATGAAGGGGATGGAAGGCCAGTGACCTACCCGTGATCACACGGGCCTAGACTCTTCATTCAGTGCTCAGAGTGATCTAATGGATCTTAAAGGTTTCCCATGTAGGGAATAGAAATGCTGGGTCAGGAAAAATGCACTTTGCAAACAGCTCCTCTGGGTGGGCAGGAGGCTGGTGGAAGGAGATGATGATGCCTTCTCAGAGCTGCCTGTATTGAAAGGAGGTGGGGAGCAGCGGAGGAGGCAGGCCTAGGATCCAACAAGCTTTTCTGTGGTTTAGAGGGAGGGGAAAGAGAAGGCCTCCCAGGGGCTTCACTAGGTACCTTGCGGGATCTCAGAGCTAAAACGAGGAGCCCAGGGTCAGAAATCAGCCTGCTCAGTTCATTGTTGCAGATGCAAAAGGGGAAAAAACCTAGAGGCCCTGCACTCATGGAGCTTGTGGTCTGGCACGGGGAGGCAGATGTGCTGCACAACGCCCCCTAAAGATGTCAGCTTGCAGGAGTGCAGGCCCCTCTGAGGAGAGGGGTGAGTCTGTCCATACCCCAGTGTGTGTGCTTGGCCTGCTGGGTGACTCCCCGGCCTCTCCTGCCCCCATCTTCCCAGCCACTGCTCTGTTATCTCTCTTTACTCCCTGCCCCTTTCCCCACTCTGTCTCTGCACCTCTCTAGTTTCTATCCCCTTTGGCTGCTCCTCCTGCCGTCTGTGTGTCTCACTGCCTTGGTCTCTGTCCCCAGCCCCCCTTCTGTCTCTCTCTCCTGCCCCCCACAGCAGGCTGCGCTCTCTCTGTCTCCCTCAGTTACTGCTTACAGTGTCTCCACTTGTTGCTGTTTCTCTCTGACCTCAGGTTTGACTGTCTCTGTCTCTTGTAGTCTCTCCCCCTCTCCTCTCCATTCTCTCCCAAGAGACTGGAGCCAGAACCCTCCCTTCCCAGCACCCATCTCCCCTCTGTGGAGCCCTCTCCATGGCCAGCCAGCAGGCTGTGAAAACACCCGGGCCTCATAACCTGAAGGGCAGAATTGATGAGAAAATAAATTCCTGATTAGTGTTTTAATTTTAAGGATCTTTAGAGGGGACTAAACAGCAAGGGAGGCTGATGGAGAAAGACAGCATTATTAAAACCATAAATCCTCCATGGGAGAGGGGAGAGAGAGGCCAAAAGGAGCGCAGACGGAGCAGACAGGGCTTCTTTGAAGGGATGGGTGGTGGGTGGGTGGGGGGTGAGGCACAGAATGGGGTGGAGAGGCCACGGGCATGGATTGTCCTCTCCCTCCCCTGCACAAAGAGGCTTGCTTCCCTGGGGGCGACAGACTCCACTGGCCATGCCTTCCTGCTCCCAGAGTGTTAGGCTGGTCCACAGAGGGACACTGTTGGTGGCCGGCAAGGGGTGGGTGGAGAGGTAGAAGCTGCATTAGTTCAACTCTCTCTCTCCACATTGGCCGGCGCTGTGTCTGGGAAGAGCCAGAGCCCATCAGCATTGATCAGCGAGACGCAAGAGTCAGAGGTATGTGTGGAGGGGAGAAAATCATTCCCCCAGTACAGGTGTGTGTGTGACAATGAAATGAGAAATGAGATCATGCACACGTGGTGCTTAGAAGGGGTGGCGCTAGGAAGGTGCCTGTTAAATGCAGCTTTCGTTCTTCCTGCCAGCACTGAGCTCTTTCCTCCCCACAATTTCTAGTCAGTCTCACCCTCCCCACCTCTTTTTGTTTTTTTCCAGCTTTATCCAGGGATAATTGATATGCCACTAAACAGCACACAGTTCATGTACACCATCTGATGAGTTTAGAAATCACCACGATCAAGGTAACACCCGCATCCATCACGTCCAGATGTATCCTTGTGCCCCCTGCTTTCGGTTTGTTTTTGTGGTGAGAGCACTTCACATGAGGTCTACCTTCTGAACACATTTTTTGCACACTACAGTGCCATTTACTCCAGGCGCTAGAGCACAGATCTTTAGAACTGGGTCATCTTGCACCACTGACACTCAAGTTACATGTTGAATAACTCCCCGTTTGTCCCTCTCCCAGCTCCTGGCCACCATCATTCTACTGCCTCCATGAGTCTGACTACTCCAGATCCTTCACACAAGTGGAACCTGCAGTATTTGTCCTCCTGGGACTGGCTGATTTCAGTAAACATAATGTTCCCTGGGCTCACCCGTGTTGTTGTATGTGGCAGGATTCCCTTCTATTTTAGGGCTGAATAATATTCTGTTGTTATATGTATATACATCACATTATCTTTTTTTTTTTTTTGAGATGGAGTTTCACCCTGTTGCCCAGGCTGGAGTACAGTGGCGTGATCTCGGCTCACTGCAACCTCTGCCTCCCAGGTTCGAGTGATTCTCCTGCCTCAGCCTCCCGAGTAGCTAGGATTATAGGTTCCTGACACCACACCTGGCTAATTTTTGTATTTTTAGTAGAGATGGGGTTTTACCATGTTGGCTAGGCTGGTCTTGAACTCTTAACCTCAAGTGATCCATCCTCCTGGGCCTCCAAAAGTGCTGGGATAACAGGCATGAGCCACCATACTTGGCGCCATCACACTATCTTATCTTTATCCATTTATCTGTCATTAGGCATTGAGGCTGTTTCAGTATCTTGCCTACTGTGAAGAGTGCTGCCATGAACATGGGATGCAGGTATCTCTTAGAGATCCTGGTTTCAGTTCTTCTGGATATATACCCAGACAAGAGATTGCGGGATTATATGGTAGTTCTATTTTTAATGATTTGAAGAACCTCCATACTGTTTTCCATAGCAGCTGCCACTCCCATTTACAGATGGACAAATTGGGGCCAGAGGTCCAAGCACTTTGCCTTAGGCTACAAGGCCTGTAAGGACTAAAGTCGAGATGGGGCCCAGCTCTGAAGCAAAATCCTCCCCAGGCATCCCTGGCACTGCCTCTGAGGGATTCATGCTTGCCACCTGAGGGGCTTGGTCCAGCCAGGCAGCCATGCCAGGCAGACAGGGAAAGGGTTACCAGGATGCAGAGCTGCTTGGTTCCCTGGACAAAGCCCAGGACCCATGGGCCCCATGGCCTGGTGTGGGGAAGAAGGGGAGGTGGTCCACCCCCTGTCCTGCCCCAGCCCAAGAGAATGAAAGGCCTTCATCCAAGGGCTGCCTATGTGTGTCCGGTGGCACCTGGAACCATCCTGCCTGCCCCTGTTGACCCCTCCATTCTTCCCCTGCTCTTGTGGACACTCAGGCCTCTAACTCTCAGGAGGCAGGACCACTGTCTTGCACAACTGCCAGGGGCATAATTCCTATCCTGCAGAATGTAAGTCAGACAATGTGCGCAGAGCTGGGGAGGGGGAAGGGGCCTGGGTGACGCCACATGGTAGTGAGGAAGCCATCCCATGGAATTTTCTCACCACGGGTCCTCAGGCCCACTTTGGAGGCAGCAGGGTTGTTCCTCTTGAGAAGGGAGCCTGGAGCTAGGGGCTTAGTGAGTAATTCAAAGAGGAAGGGGCTTGGGAGCCACCTTAGGAGGAGGCATGGGCAGCCTCGAGGTCTTTTGTGGGGATGGCAGAGTGAGCAGAATTACAAGACCACTGTGGGGCGAGAGGAAGGCCATGGTCTGTTGTGCAAAGAGAGGGAGGGGAAGGCATCCGGCCAGCCCCCAGGAAGAAGTCTCCGGGGTCTGGGAGGGCTTTTGATTCCTATGCCCTCTTTTCCCCTTCTATGACAGGGCTGCTCCTGCCAGCCAGTGAAGGTCACTGTGTGTAGAGTCATGGCCTGGGGCAAGGCTCTGGGACCTCCTGTGGCACATTCCTGGCCGATGGTGCTGATTTGGCCCCAAATCCCTTTAGAGACCACCCAAGGCCCGCCACACCACAAGTCGATTTTTTTTTTTTGAAAGAAAGGAAGAGAGAGGAAAGAAAGTGAGAGTGAAAGAAAGAAAAAAAAAAGAATGTACGAGAGAAAGAAAGAGGAAGAAAAAGAGGGAGAGAGAACAGGATTCTTGTTCTACTACCCAGGCTAGAATGCAGTTTAAAAATGGGTATTAAA
>CAUYLG010068567.1:0-17092 GCA_963573385.1 Cacajao melanocephalus | reverse complement strand
GCTCCTCCGCCGGGAATCTCCTAGTCTGTGGGCAACAAAAATTCGTCTGAAAGTGCGGCGTCCACTCGCTCTCTGCGCTTTCACTGGGAGCTACAATCCTGAGCTGTTGTTAATCGGCCATCTTGGATCTCTCTCCCACAGTTGAAAATCTTGACATGTTGGTTATAAAGACTGCCTCCAATGCCTATCCATTAGTAACTTGGTTTTTATGTTTGATACAAGCTCAAAAGTAAAAAAGGAAAATCTCCAGGTACAAAAACAAAGAGGATAAAACATGTGCAACAGTGAATGGGAACTGGAGACATATGGAGAAATTCATTACCAAAAGAGACCATCCACAGACCCAACAAAACAGGAAAATTCATAGCTAATGGACTAAAAATAATTTTAAAAAGAAATTAAAGTAAGTATATTTTTAAATATCCAAAGACAAAAAAGAAAGAATGGAATCTTTAAAAAATAGATATTATGAAACAGTAAGAAGCCAACCTGAATATAAACCAAGTAAAACTTCTAGAAATGAAAATCTCAAAAGATGTGTTAAACAGTAAACTATATAGCTAAGAGACAATTACTGATACTGATTGGAAGAAATCACTCAGAACACAGAGGAATAAAAAGATGGAAAGTATAAAAAAGAAGATAAAAGATATAAAGGATAAAATGAGAAGCTCAATAACAAGTAGGAGTCCCAGAAAGAAAGAAGAAAATGATAAACAGGAATTATTCAAAGAGAATATACTGAGAATAAAAATGTAAGACCTCAAACTGAAAAAGCACATCAGCCTCAAGTAGCATAAATTAAAAAGAAATAAAAAATTTGCCTAAATACATGGAAGGAAATTATAAAACATTAAAGAAAAAGAATCATAAAAAACAAATGAGAGATAAAAGACAGATAAAGCAATAATATCTTGCTTTTAACAGCAAGATATTAAAAGACAGAAATACCTTCAAAGTGCTGAGAGTGTTAGTATATACCCAGGTAAATTATCATTAAGAATGAAAGCAAAATAATCATTTTCAGACATACAAAGACTGAGAGTTTATTACCAAGCCCCTCATTAAAAGAACTACTAAAAGGAATATTTTAACAATAAAGAAAATAAACCCAAAGGAGTAGAATAGCAAGGAGTAACGAACAGAATAAACTGTTGCCGGATACAATAAATGGGTGGATGAAACAACAGAGAAAATAAAACATTTATTTTGAATAGTGTGATGAAGTATAATAAAAATGTTTCCATGTAAATAATTTTCTATAATTACGTAGATGCTTCATAATTTTACAAATTGGCTACTGTTGGCTATTTAGGTTGTTTCCAATTGTCCGCTATTACAAACTACAGTGTAATTACCTTGCTTACACATAAAACCATACTGTCACCTATAATTATTTCCTTAAAACAATCAACAAAGACACAATCTGTATAAACGGAGAAAACACCTGCAAACTAATCGTCCAACAAGAGACTAATACCTAGAATGTATAAGAAACTGAAGCAATTCAACAGCAAAGAAACAAATAGTTTCATTAAAAAATTGGCAAAGAAGCTAAGAAGAATTTCTCAAAAGAAATTTTTTTTGAGAAATGTCTATTTCATACAAATGACCTAAAGGTATTTTTTTAAATGCTCAACATCATTAATCACCAAGGAAATGCAAATCAAAACCACAATGAGATAACATCTCACCCCAGTTAGAATGGCTACCACCAAAAGGATAAAAAAATAACAAATGCTAGTGAGGGGGAGGATGTAGAAAAAAAGGACTCTTTTTTTTTTGGATACGGAGTTTTGCTCTTGTTGCCCAGGATGGAGTGCAGTGGCGTGATCTCGGCTCACTGCAACCTCTGCCTCCCAGGTTCAAGCAATTCTACTGCTTCAGCCTCCCAAGTAGCTGGGATTACAGGTGTGTGCCACCATGCCCAGCTAATTTTTGTATTTTTAGTAGAGACACGGTTTCACCAAGTTGGCCAAGCTGGTCGTGAACTTCTGACCTCAGGTGATCTGCCCACCTTGGCCTCCGAAAGTGCTGGGATAACAGGCCTGAGCCACGGAGCCCAGTGAGAAACAGGGCTCTTATACATTGTTGGTGGGAATGTAAATTAGTACACCCATTATGGAAAACAGCATGAGCTGGGTACAATGGCTCACAGCTGTAATTCCAGCACTTTAGGAGGCTGAGGCAGGTGGATTGAGGCCAGTAGTTTGAGGGCAGCCTGGGCAACAAGCAAGACCCTGCTTCTCTAAAAAAATTAAAAACTAGCTGGGTGTGGTGATGTGTGCCTATAGTCCCAGCTACTTGTTAGGCTGAGGTAGGAAGATCCCTTGAGCCCTGAAGTGTGAGCCTGCAGGAAGCAGTGTTCTTACTACTATACAACAGCCTGGACAACACAGTGAGATCCTGTCTCAAAAAAAATAAAGAAAAACCGTACAGAAGCTTCTCAAAAAATTAAAAATAGAACTACCATATGATCCAGCAATACCACTACTGGCTATTTATCCAAAGGAAAAAAAATCAGTATATTAAGGAAATACCTGCAGGCCCATGTTTACTGCAGCACTATTCACAACACCCAAGATGTGGAATCAACCTAAGTGTCTGTCAATGAATGCATGGAAAAAGAAAATGTGGCATATATACACAATGAAATATTGTTCAGCCATTAAAAAAAAAAGAAGGAAATCCTGCCACTTACAGGCAACATGGATGGAACACCTAGCCTGTACTCCCAGCTACTAGGAAGATCACTTGAGCCCAGGAGTTAGAAGATAGCCTGGGCAACATAGTGAGACCCCCATTTCTAAATAAAAAAGGAAAAAAAAATGTTGATCTCCTGGAGGTAGAGAGTAGAATGACTGGAAGGGGCAGGAGGAACGAAGAGAAGTTGGTTGATGGGCACAAACATAGAGTTAGATAGAAGGAATATATTTCTCACGTTTGATAACACAGTGGGGTGACTACAGTTAACAATAATTTATTGCATATTTCAAAATAGCAACAAGAGAAGATCTGAAGTGCTCCTAACACAAAGAAATAATAAATGTTTGAGGTGATACCTATCCCAAATGCCCTGATTTGATCATTATACATCGTATGCATGTATCAAAATATCAAATGCATTCTATAAATATGTAAAATTCTTGCGTATTAATTGAAAAAAGTAACATAAAAATAAAAAATAAATATCTGGATATAGAATTACTAGATAGATTTTTCAAGGTTGTTTTATATACATATTGCCATATCCCACAAAAGGTTATGCCTATTATGTTCCTACCAGAAACGTAACGCAATATCCATTTATCCATATTCCAACCAATGTACTTAGTATTATCATTCTTAGACATGTCATTGGTGAAAAAAACGACGTCTCATTGTTTTATTTTGTATTCCTTAAATTACTAATGGTGTGGATTTATCACCCATTTGCATTTCTTTCTTTAATTTTTAATTTTTGTGGGTATATATTAATAGTAGGTACATATACTTATGGGATATGAGTTATTTTGACAAGTATACAATGTGTAATAATCACATTAAAGCAAATGAAGTATCCATCACCTCAAGCATTTATTCTTTGTGTTACAATCTAATTACACTTTTAGTTATTTTTAAATACACCGCTGAATTATTATAGTCACCCTGTTCTGCTATCAAGTACTAGATTTTATTCATTCTTTCTCACTATTTTTTTGTACCTATTTCATTTCTTCTTTCATGAATTGCCTGGTCATGTCATCACATCTGTTTTACTACAGGGGGTGTCTTTCTCTTATTGACTCATAAAAGGCTATTACATGTTGAATATATCGACTATTTGTCAAACATTAACATTTCCCAATCTATCACAGTGCCTCTTTTGTTTTCTTCTATACTGCAGAGAGATATCTTTATAGCTACATCATTCCTATCAAAATGTTTTTTGAACACATCTGTTGTTCAATAGATGCTGCCTGAACTAAAATATTTCTTCACATGTCCCTTCTTCACCATTTCTAATTCTACCACTCTAGTCAAACAGCCCAATATGCACAGCACATGACAGTGCAGCTTCAATTAGTCTGCTTTTGGACTCTTTCCCTCCAAAATGGAATATAAACTATAAAAACATAAACTGTATTATAAACAAATAGCATAACCACACTGAAAGAAGTGAGGAAGAAAAATAATCTAAGCCACTTTAGAAAACAATATTTTAACTGAATACTATAAGGCTAGAGACAAAAAGAACCATACTGTACTCTTTTTAGTAAATGTGTTTCTCACAGGAATGTAGGTCAGAAATCCTGAAATTACTTTATGTGCATACTAGGACTGAAGAAATAAAAAAATATTTTGTAGAATGCAAGAGCCATATTTCTCACTGTCAGATAAAGAAGTTAAAAATAAGGGACAAAACTAGAATGAACCCTGTGGTGTTAGACTAGAAGCAAAGCTACTGGGATGAACTTGTTTTGGCAAATACATGAGGCCAGGCACAGTGGCTCACAGCTGTAATCCCAGCACTTTGGGAGGCCAAGTCTGGCAGATCATGAGGTCAGGAGATTGAGACCATCCTGACCAACATGATGAAACCCCTTCTTTACTAAAAATACAAAAATTAGCCGGGTGTAGTGGTGTGCACCTGTAGTCCCAGCTACTCAGGGAGGCTGAGGCAGGAAAATTGCTTGAATCCAGGAGGCAGAGGTTGCAGTGAGCTGAGATCGCACCACTGCACTCCAGTACGGGTGACAGAGCAAACTCTGTCTCAAAAAAAAAAAAAAAAAAAAAAAAAAAGATAGCCATATCTATATATTTGGATAGATAAATACAGAAATATAGATCTTTGTGTATGCATAGGTGTGCATATGTATAGACTGGTGTCTTCTGTGGGGCCCTGGAAGCAATGTTACCCCAGTGGCAATGAGCATCCCTAGAGCACAAATCTTTGTGTTTAAATACTGTTCTCCAAAAAAAGAAACTACAGGTCCTTGGAGAAGTGGCTGATACCAGGGTTGAGGCAGGGAAAACACAAGATGAGCCTGGCACATCATCATAATATATCAGAAAATTAGGAAGTTCCAAAAAAGAAAAAAAGGATGGAAATATGATGAAAAGCTACAGAAAGCAACCTGAAAAAAAAAACTACCAGTGATCAAAGCTAGAACAACTTCACACATAAAATAACAAAACTGTAAGATAACAACCAAGAGAAAAATATCTGAGTCCACATCTATACAAATAAACAACAGAATACAAATAAACAAATGGGAGAAACTGGGCAGCTCGTCCTTACAGATTAATTTCAATGAATAAATAATGAGGAAAGTAGAAAATCCTCATTGCAACACCATAGTCATAATAATTGTTGAAGGCAAGATCCACCAATGGATGCGAAATTTAGCAAGGGAAAGTCTGAGAAGAAACAAGATATATGTACAGCTTAAAAGCTTCCCCCAAGATGTAAATTAATTATAAGGAGAAAAATAAGACCTTTACATTGGAGAATCCCAGCAGACACCGTCTTACCAAGTGATCAAGATCAACTTCACAAGCAATAAGTCATATATATCAGCTACGCTCATATGATGAACTGAGAAGGGCACACACACTTTTATGTTCTTAACAAAAATGTACAACCTTAACCTAATCATGAGAGAACATTGGACAAACCCCATTTGAGGGACACTCTATAAAATAACTGACAAGCACTTTTCAAAACTGTAAAGATCAGAAAGAGTATAAAGACACTGTAAAGACAGGAAAAGACTGAGAACTGCCACAGACTGGAGGAGCCCAAGGACCCAAGACAACTAACCGCAATGTCGGGTCTTAACAGTGAATCCTGTAATAGAAAAAAGACATTAATACAGGGGGGAAAAAAAAGAAATCAGAAGAAGGTCAGGAGTTCAGTTAATAGTATTATACTAACATTTATTTCTTGCTTTTAATAATTGCACTATGGTATGAACACCTTCCGTCGGCCCAGAGGTCCCACTTTTCGGGATACTGGTGGCGCCCAATTTCTTTCGGCCCGCCGTTTCGTGTTTCTGACTTATGGAAGAGGTACCAAATTTGAAGAGAAAAGTCAACGCCCTTAGTTGCACTGTAAGGTCTCCTCTCTGAACCTCGGACAGATAAAAGGAGGAAGCCAGCTGTGGAACCTTCTGCGAACCACCTCTGGGTCTGGCGGGCTGGGGGCTCTGGTCTCTCTCTCCCTGTCCCCCACTCAACTACCCGCGAGCGTCGCTTCATTCCTCGCAGTGTCACCCACGGGACACGTGGGCCACACACAACAAATGCGCCCACCAGCGAACGGATGCGCGGGTCCGCCCGGGACCCAGACGCCGGCGACCCTGCAGACGCGGGGCCCACTGAGCGCCTGAAACAGGACGCGCGCCGGAAACTTTTCCACCCGGCGACCCCGGGAGGCCGTCCCGCTCACACAGTCTGAGGCCTCCCCATACCAGCTTCTAATAAAGCTTCCAAAAACGAAACCAAGAGAGGCTCCGCCACTCCTGAAAGACAAGAGGAGCCACCATGGCACTCGCATTTCTGATCCAATACCCCACTTCCCGCCCAGCGCCTCTTGCGCGCGCCACAGGGGCGCCCGGCCCGCCAAGCCTGTCACGGCCCCCAGACGAGGCCTCCAGAGAGCCCCTTACCTCCCGCCGGGGCGCTTGAGGCCGGTCGGTGCCCACGGCGCAGGCGCAGGAGCGACGGGGCGGGGCGTCGCGAGGGGTGGGTTGGGATGTACCCCCGCCGGCTCGCCCCGCCTCCGCGAGGCAGCCGGGCGGGGTGCGGGGGTCATACAGGTGAGTACAAAGGCGGACGTCGCTCTGAACAGCGAAAGTCTTTTTCAAAATGATTTACATTATGGGATTGTGACTCGAACCAAGAGGAGAGAGACGCACAAACGCTTTTTAGGTCTGCTTGTTGTGTTTAAGACAATTCACGCTTGTATGTCCGACTGCATTTTGCAGTTTTCCTGTTCGTTTTCCTCTGTTCTTCCTAGAATTTTATTTGCAGGTTGGGCATGTATTCTTAGCTCTGTTTTGAAACTGAAGCTCAGAAAGGTTATGTCTCCCCATCCTGCCCCTAAAAGCCCTGTGAAGTGGACAGGGCAGGAGTGCCACCTTAATTGCAACAGGTGCAGAAATTAAAGCTCAGACAAATTGTGGTTTCCTCCAAAAACTGGTGGAGGGCTTAAAGCAAACGTCTTTATCCCGCTTTTATAGATTATGACTCTGGGGTTTAACAAAGAGTTGTAAGTGACTCACTCCAGTTCAGCCAGCTTATGACAGAGCTGGAACTCCAACTGGGTGTCCTAATTTCCTACCCAAGTTATTCCAGTTAGACCAGCTACTACCACATGAAGAAGCAGGTGGCTGGCTTTGAAGCCTTGTCCAAGTCACAGGTTCTCCTCTTTTCATGGCCTAACATCCAGATCCAGCCCTTTTTAAAATATGTCTGTGAATATTCAGATAACGTGCTTAGAATGTATTCACTAATGTTATTGTCTCAGAAGTGATCAGGATGTTCAAACCACAGTTAAGGAAACGCAGTTCTTAGAGTCTTTCAGTGGAGTAGGAGGTAGAAATTGTGGAACAGGGAAGATTAGGGGCCTGTAGATCCTTTAAAAAGCCTTGAAAGACAATTTCTAAAATAAAGCACCAAATCTACCAAGCAATGTGGATTTTCTTTGGGGGCATAATGTATGCTGATGTTTGAGACCCAGAATGTATTTATCAAATTTTGATTCTAAGGAGAAAAATTAAAATATTAGGCAATACCATGAGAAAATGTTTTTCACGCAAGGATCAGTTAAATAAGATCTTTTGAGGTAAAGATCATTTGTGTTAAGTTCTGAGCAAGCTACCTCAGGTCCAAAATCAGGAGGTGTGGTACTCAAAAATTCTAAATTTGGATCTGGGCTTCTAGGTTGTTATATGTATATTTGCTGTAAGTTAGGTGTGTCAAGGTAGTTGTATAAAACTTTTTAATCTAACAGTTGGTTAGCTTGATTTATAATCTTTAAATATTCAAACATATGGTGTGTGAACCTCTTCTTGTACTCTGGGTCATCAAGTTGTTAGGGACAGGCTTGCTACTACTAGCCAACATTTTCCTGAAGTCCTAACTGAACCCAGCATGGCCAAACAAAATAAAACAAGTATGTTGGAAAGAAAATTTAAAAAAAATTATTTTAGGGTATTATGATTGATTGCTTTATTGAAAATCCATGGAACAAATTGAAACTAATTCAATAAGGTGTCTAGAAAATACCTCTCCTAAACAACAATCATCAATTTAAAAATGTAGTGGGAAGAAGACTGGGTGTGATGGCTCATGCCTATAATCCCAGCACTTTGGGAGGCCGATGAGGGAGAATTGCTTGAGGCTAGAAATTCAAGACCAACCTGGGCAACATAGTGAGACCCCATTTCTTAAAAAAAAAAAAAAAAAAAGGTAGCTGGGTATGGTGGCATGTGCCTATAGTCCCAGCTACTCCGGAGGCTGAGGCAGGAGGGTCACTTGAGCCCAGGAGTTTGAGGCTGCAACAAGCTATGATCCCACTGCTGCACTCCAGCCTGGACAAAAGACTGGCACCCTGTCTCTAAAAACAAAAACAGCAACAAAAAATTAAAATGTAGTGGGAGAAAGATTACTTTCAAAAATAACAAAAATCAAGTTTGTGTTTATAAGGAATTATGAGACCTATTTGAAAAATTGAGAATAATAGCTAGATGAGGGATAGGGGTGGAAGGAAGGATCACAAGGGCATGAGGAAACTTTGGGAGTTATAGAAATGTTCATTATCTTGATTGTGGTAGTAGTTGTATGGATGTATATATATGTCAAAAGTTACCAAACTGTATACTGTAAATATGTATATGTATAAGTGCTTACTGTAGGGAAGATGGAAGAAGTAGCTTTTTATTTGATTGTATGTGATGTGTAAAGCACTTGGTTAGGCATTTTACATGCGATATGTTGTTTAATACTAATGGCACCCCACAAAGTAGGCATTACAATCACCCCCATTGTACAAACTAGGAAATTGAGGCTTAGAGAACTTGACCAAGGTCCAAGTCTCCTATACTACATAACAGGAGTAAGACTCAAATCTTACCTAACAACAATATTTATACTTTAACTTGATTTCCATATTTCCATAAAGGATACAAATAAAGACTTGAATATATTTTTTAAAAAACCTCAATATTATAAAGTTGTTCATTTCCACCAAACTAATTTAAAAATTTATCAAAATCCCATCATGATTTTCTTCCTTCCCTTCTTTCTTTATTCCGTTCTTTCTTTCTCTCTCTCTCCCTCTCTTTCTTCCTTTCCTTTCCTTTCCCCTCCCTCCCTCCATCTCTTTCTCTCTCTTCCTTTCTTTCTTTATCTCTTTCATTCATTTATTTTTGAGACAGGGATCTGCTTTGTCACTCAGACCAGAGTGCAATGGGGATGATCATGGTTCCCTGCAGCCTTGAACTTTTTAAATTAGTTCAATTACTCTATGTCTTTTTTATTGAGTTTAGTCCATTTATATTAAATGTTACTATCGATAAGTAAAGACATACTTCTGCCATTTTATAATTTGTTTCCTGGTTGTTTTATGGTCTTCCCTCCCTGCCTGCCTGCTTTGCCTGCTTTCTTCCCTTCCCTTCCCTCCCTCACTCCCTCCCTTCCTTCCTTCCTTCCTTTTTGTAAAGATTATTTTCTCTGGTGGTATGTTTTAATTTCTTGCTTTTTACTTTTTATGTATCTGCTGTAGGTTTTTAAATTTGAAGTTCTCATGAGGCTTAGAAATAACAACTTATAACCCATCATTTTAAACTGATGACAACACTGGTTGTAAAAATAAACTAATAAGCAAAGAGAAGTGTAATAAAAACTCTACACTTCAACTTCACTTTACACTTTAACTGCTTGCTTTTTAACTTTATGTTCCTATTTATATCTTATTATACTGTCTGTGTCTTGAAAAGTTGTTGTAATTATTATTTTTGATGGACTCATATTTTAGTATTTCTGCTCAAGATATGAGTAATTTCTATACCACAATTACAGTGTTGTTATTCTGTGTTTGGCTAGACACAGTGGCTCATGCCTATAACCCCAGCACTTTGGGAGGCCAAGGCAGTCTTGGCCATGTTGAGCAGGCAGTCTCAACAGCTTCAGCCCAGGCGTTTGAGACTAGCCTGGGCAACATGGCAAGACCCTGTCTCTACAAAAATTTTTTTAAAAAATAAGCCAGACACAGTGGCATGGGCCTGTGGTCCCAGCCACTTGGAAGGCTAAGGTGGGAGGATTACCTGAGCCCAGGAGTTGAGGATGCAGTGAGCTGTGTTATTAATAGTATCACTGTACTCTAGGCTGGGTGGACAACAAAGCCAGACCCTGTCTTAAGAAAAAAAGTCTGTTTTTGTCTGTTTACTTATTATTACCAGTGAGTTTTTTACCTTCAGATCACTTCTTACTGCTTGTTAACATCCTTTTCTTTCAGATTGAAGAACTCCCTTTAGCATTTCTTGTAGGACAGGTTTGGTATTGATGAAATCTTTCAGCTTTTGTTTGTCTGGGAAAGTCTCTATTTATTCTTCATGGTTGAAGGATATTTTTGCTGGATATACTATTCTAGGATAAAAGTTTTTCTTCAGCACTTTAAATATGTCATGCCACTCTGTCATGCCGTATGCACTGCCAAGTCAAACCTGTAAGGTTTCCACTGAGAAGTCTGCTGCCAGACATATTGGAGCTCTTTTGTATGTTATTTGGTTCTTTTCTTTTACTGCTTTTAAGGTTCTTTCCTTCCTTCACCTTTGGGAGTTTGATTATTAAATGCCTTGAAATAGTATTCTTTGGGTTAAATCTGCTTGGTGTTCTATAATCTTCTTGTGCTTAAATGCCGACAGCTTTCTCTAGGTTTGGAATGTTCTCTTGTTATTATCTTTTTAAATAAATTTTCTACCCCAATCTCTCTCTATCTTCTCTTTAAAGGCAGTAACTCTTAGATTTGCCCTTTAGAGGCCATTTTATAGATCTTGTAGGCATGCTTTATTCTTTTTTCTTTTGTTTCCTGTGACTGCATATTTTCAAGTAGCTTGTCTTCAGGCTCACTAATTCTTTCTTCTGCTTGATCAATTCTGTTGTTGAGAGACTCTGATTCCTTCTTCAGTATGTCAGTTGAATTTTTTAGCTCCAGAATTTCTGTTTGGTTTTTAAACATTTTTTCAATCTCTTTATTACATTTATCTGATATGATTCTGAATTCCTTCTTTGTATGTGTATGTTATCTTGAATTTTGTTGTACTTCCTCAAAACAGCTATTTTGAATTCTCTGTCTGAATATTCACATAATTCTGTCACTGCAGGGTTGGTCATTGGTGCCTTATTTATGTTTTTTAGTGAGGTCATGTTTTCCTTGATGGTCTCAATGCTTGTGGATGTTCAGCAATGTCTGGGCATTGAAGAGTTAAGTGTTTATTGTAGTCTTTGCAGCCTGAGCTGCAAATCCTTCTTGGGAAGGATTTCTGAGTATTCAGAGGGAATTGAGTGTTGTGATCTAAGTCTCTGTTCACTGCAAGCATATCTGGATTAGTGATCACTCTAAGCCCAGTAATGCTGTGATTATTGGAGACTCGTAGATGTACTGCTTTGGTGGTCTTGGGTAAGATCCGAGAGAATTCTCTGGATTACCAGGCAGAGACTCTTGTACTCTTCTTGTTCTCTTCATAAATGGAGTCTCTCCATGATGAG
Source organism: Cacajao melanocephalus (assembly GCA_963573385.1). Classification (NCBI taxonomy): domain Eukaryota; kingdom Metazoa; phylum Chordata; class Mammalia; order Primates; family Pitheciidae; genus Cacajao; species Cacajao melanocephalus. The sequence continues at coordinate 5,338 of CAUYLG010068567.1, read as the reverse complement.
CTGCCTGGATCTAGGGGGGAGTGACACAAACACCCCCATGACCACCACTGCTGGGACTGTGCTGGGTCATATTTGTAGCCAGCACAGCACTAGATCTCACCCAAGACCTGCAGCAGCCACTGCCCGGCTCCTGCATGTGTTTCCTCAAGGCTCAAGGGCTCTTCAGTCAGCAGGTGGCAAATCCAGCCAGGCTTGTGTCCTTCCTGTCAGGCTTGTGTCCTTCCTGTCAGGACTGTAAGCTCTCCTCAGCCCAGGGCAGGTCCAAAAATGCTATTTGGGAGCCAGAGCCTGGAGTTGGGAACCTTAGGCAGCTCCTTAGTGCTTTATTCTAATGTGGCTGAGCTAGCACCTAAGCCACAAGATGAAGTCCTTTCCACTCTTACCTCTCCTTTCCTCAAGCAGAAGGAGTCTTTCCCTGTGGCCACCACTGCCCCAGGCCTATGGCAAGTACTGCTTGGTTTACACAAGTCCCAAGGGTTCTTCAGTCAGCTTGCAGTGCATGCTGTCAGGCCTGGGTCTCTCTTTAGGGCAGTGTGCTCCCCTCTGGCCCAGGGTTAGTCTAAATGCCATCCAGGAGCCAAAGCCTGGAATCGGAGACCCCGGGAGCCTACTTGGTGCTTTACCCCACTGTGGCCGAGCTGGTAGTCAAGCTGCAAGGCTTACTCTTCCTCTCCTTTGTTAAACCAAAGGAGTCTCTCTCCATAGTCACTACAGCTGGGAAGGTACTGGGTCACACCTGAAGCTAGCACAGCATTCAGTCTCACCCAAGTCCTGTGACAGTACCGCCTTGCTGCTGGTGGTGGTTATTCAAGGCCCAGGTGCTCTTTAGTCAGCAAGTGATGAATCCTGCCAGAACTGTGTCCTTCTCTTCAAGGCAGAGGGTCCTCTTCTGGCTCATGGTGTGTCTAGAAATGTTGTTCAGGAACTAGGACTGGTTTAGGGGCCTCGGGACTCTTCCTGGTACCCTGTTCTACTGTGGCTGAGATTGTATCCAAGTTGCAAGACAGAGTCTTCTTTACTCTTCCCTCTTCTCTCCTCAAGTGGAAAGAAGGAGTCTCTTTTGGAGCTGCAAGCTGTGCTGCCCAGTCTTGAGGGATTTTTGACACAAGCACTCCCTTGGCCACCCCAGCTAAGGTCTCACTAGGTCACGTGCCCCTCAAGTCCACTGGCTCTGAGTCCAGCACAGTACCAGGACTTTCCCAGGAAATGCAGTCCTTGTTGCTTAGACTGCCTTTCAAGTTTACTTAGAGTACTAGAGCACTTTAGCCCATGGTTGTGTGGCTTAGTGCCTTTCAAGTTTACTTAGGGTCCTAAAGCACTTTAGCCCATGGCTGTGTGGCTTGCTGGAACTCAGGTTCTGACTGTTGGGTTGGGTGATCCCCCTCTGGCTAATGCTGGTCTGAATGGTGCTCTGGAAGCGTCAGCTGAATTCTTTCTTGTGTTGCTTTCCACTGTGACAGTACTGAGTTCCAATGCAAAGTCTCACAATCACTGTGCTTTTACTTCCCCAGGGATACAGATTCTCTCTTCTCACCACATGGCTGCTGCTGGAGGATGGAGGAGGGGTGGTGTCAGCAATTCAAGACTGTTTTTCCTACCCTCTTCAGTGCCCGACCTTGATAAGTTGTTTAAACCAGGTACTGTGATCACTTACCTGATTTTTGGTTCTTATGAAGGGGCTTTCTTGTTTGGATAGTTTTTCAATTTGCTATTCCTGGCAGAGGGATGTTCACTGGAGGTGTCTATTCAGCCATCTGGCCCCACCTCCCTCCAATCTATCCCTCATTTTTCTTTAATTGCTTTAACTAGCTCAAATGAACTTCTACTACTTCTGTTCTTTTTTTTTTCTCTTGAACTTCTATTACTTTCACTCAGGAGAATTCTAACTATTTAGACACAAAATTCCATGTTTCTACTATCCTATGATATCAGTTTAAACATATATATAATGAATCCACTGACTTTAGTGCTTAAACCTCACTGTCTGCTTTATTGTCCTCTGCCACCACACATACCATCACCAGTCTGTTCATATATATATATATAGTAAGGTTTATCTCAACCCAAAGGAGTAAATGCTGCAGATAATCAGGAATGCTAGGATTTTTCACTTATCTCTCATTCACTACATAGGAATTTCATAATCATTTTATGTATGGAGTGACTTAAATACCCAGACATGTGCTTATAAATTTCATTCCCTTTTTTCCCCTCCCTCTTTTTGTTCTTTAGATTATCTAGTTTAGTTATTCTCACAACTTAGTGTGCCTAAGAATTATTGTATAACATAGTATTTATAAAGTCATGCTTAATGAACCTTATTTTCAAGGATAATTTTGACTACGTAATTTTTGCTTTGTTCATTGACTTTAATTACTTATTTACATCCCTTACCAACCTAACTCCTCCTCAAAAATGGAACTTTATACTGTGCTTACAATGAGAACACAGTAAACAAACAGCATTAAAATTATATTAAATATTATTTTTACTTTAGCAGTTTACAAGGCACCTTGGGTTTTGTAGTATCTTAGTTATTATTATGAATGTCAATTAATATCACATGACAGATGTACAAACATGCAAGTTAATAGAAATTCCACATGGCCCAACCTTGCTTCCTAACTTTATTTCGAATTACTCTGCATCACACATCTTTAGTTCTAACCAAATTGAAATTCTCAGAGTTTTTTAATCCCAGTCCTTTCCCCACCCTGTGCCTCCCACCTGGGATATTCTCTACCAACTGCTCTTTCCTTTATGCATGTCCAAATCCTACTGATCTTTCCATGTTCATACCAAATGTGGCCTTTCCTAATATTTCTGGGTTTAATGCCTCCTTCCTCCAAATGACTACCTTATAATGTGGATTTTCTGTTTTTTTTGACGCATTAGTCTACATTTTAGTACGGTAATTTGGTATGTGTCCTGTTGCCCCTCCCATGCTTTAAACCTTTCAGCTCTCTGTTTAAAGTAATAACAGTAATAATATAGTTGGTGATGATAGCATATGAATGGCATAAATGCTCTAAGGGATGGGAGGGAGGAATTGGGAATAAGGTAACTGCACTACCTCTAGAGTGGCGTTGTGTTACTTGAAAGTACACTTAGATCAGTTGTGAATGTATATTGGAAACTCTAAGGCAACTACTTAAAAAAAATTCAAAAGGAAGTGTAATTGATATGCCAAAGAAGAGAGAAAAGAAAGGGGAACAAAAAGAAACAAAGAACAAGTGCAATGAGTAAAAAACACTGGGAACATGTGGATATTAAACCACATACATCAGTAGCCACTTTAAGTGCGAATTGTCCAAATATATCGTGGTTTTTTTTTTTTTTTTGGTCAGTGTGATTGTCAGACAATAAAAAACAAGACCCATATGTTGTCTACAAGAAACTCACTCTATAAAGACACAAGTAGGTTAAAAGTAATGGGATAGAGGAAGAGATACCATGCTGTATTCATTTGCTAGGGCTTCCATAAGAAAGTTCTAGAAATTAGGTGGCTTAAACAAGGGAAATTTATGTTCTCACAATCTGGAGTTTAGAAATCTGAGATCAAGGTATTGGCAGAATTATTTTTTTCTGAGGATCATGAGGGAAGGAGCTGTTCTTAGCCTCTTTCCCTGGCTTGTAGATGGCCATGTTCTCCCTCTTGAGAAGAACATAGGCTTCCCTCTGTTCATGTCTGTGTCCAGATTTCCTCTTCATATAAGGACACTAATCATAGTGGATTAGGGCCCATTCTTATGATCTTATTTTAATTTTATACCTCTTTAAAGACCCTATATCCAAATATACAAGTCACATTCTGAGGTATTGGGGGTTAGAATGCCAACAATAAAAATATGAGGGAGGGGACACAATTCAACACATAATATATGCTAACACTATTCAAAAGAAAGCTGGAGTAGCTCTATTAATTTCAGGCAATGCAGACTTCAGAACAAGGAAAATTATCAGGCATGAAGAAGAGCACGTTACCTAACGATAAATGGTTCAATTCTCCAAGAGGACAAAACAATCTGTAATGTGTACACACCTAACAACAGAGCATCAAAATACATGAGGCAAAAGCCAATACAAATGCAAGGAGAAATAGACAAGGCTCCTCACAAATAGAGTTTGGGAGCAACAATGCAAACATTAAGTTCCTTAAACCTGTTATTTCTTCCAGGGGCAAGAGGATTGTTAAAGAACCAAGGAAGTATAACAGTAGGGCAAAATTTTTCCTGAAATAACAAATATTTCAAGATTCCTGTTGGAGAAGCGGTTGGAGCTCTCTTTTACAGGACTGTAGACTCTATCCTCCGTCCTTTGACAACTGACACTCTCACCAGTAAACCTTTTAATCCTCCAACTAGTGGAATATATTTAAGGAACTAGAAATCATCAAAATTCACAAAGAGCACCACCCTCTCTCTTCTTATCCCGGGAAGCCCAAGTTCTATTGTCATACCCCTTAGGGAATTTTTCCCCTTTTGTAGGCTTCAGTGGCTTTCAGGAGCTTTTTGAGTGATATTTATATTTCTAGCTAACGATACATTAACTTTAATATTTCCTTGGCAGATTAGTACTAACGAGAGAGATGTTGCTTGTTTCATGTAAATAAATTGATAGGTTCAGCAACTGTCATTTTGCTCATATAAGTGAACACTTTAGAAGAGAAGTGTTTTGACCTGAGCAAATGGTTTTACATATGGAAAAAATTTTCCTGAATCCCAATACCTAAACATTAAAGATCATAATTGGTAAGTTTGAATCTTTCCAACATCTGGTAAGTGCTTTCTCTCCTTCATTCATTCATTCAGTCTGCACCACCATCGTGTTAGCCACTGTGCTGAGTCCTGGTGATTGAAAGTTTAAAAAGATCCTGTTTCTGTCTTTCAGGGGTTCACAGTCTTGGGGGAAAGACAGACATGTTGCTAAATATAATATAATCAATAAGTGTTATATTAGCTGTCCCTACAAAAATGCTCTAGAAAGACACACAGAGCTGGCAACTTAAGAGTTTAGTCAGTACATGGGCGTTATCACAGAAGGGAAGAAATAGCATTCTGAACAGAGAGAACATATGTACATGGCACAGAAAAAATGCAACAGTGGTATGTCCAGGTCCCTCAGAATAGTGGGAGTGGCAATTGGAGACTTTTTTTTTTTTTTGAAAGAAAGAAAAAGAGAGGAAAGAAAGTGAGACTGAAAGAAAGAAAAAAAGAATGTAAGAGAGAAAGAAAGAGGAAGAGAAAGAGGGAGAGAGAACGGGATTCTTGTTCTATTGCCCAGGCTAGAATGCAGTCTAAAAATGGGTATTAAAAACCTCTTTTATGCCAATAATTGT
>CAUYLG010068566.1:0-31957 GCA_963573385.1 Cacajao melanocephalus | reverse complement strand
TGTGGCTCCTCCGCCGGGAATCTCCTAGTCTGAGGGCAACAAAAATTCGTCTGAAAGTGCGGCGTCCACTCGCTCTCTGCGCTTTCACTGGGAGCTACAATCCTGAGCTGTTGTTAATCGGCCATCTTGGATCTCTCTCCTCTAATTTCATAGGTATGAGTACAGAAAATCCCATTTGGATAGGATATCGAAAAAGGATACTTTTTGGATAGTCTGACCCTTTGTTCATTTAATGACAAGTTGATTATCTCTGTTCACTTAGAGGCAGTTTTTTTGTTTGTCTGTTTATTTTTTTGAGACAGAATCTTGCTCTGTTGCTTAGGCTGGAGTGCAGAGTGGCGAAGTCTTGGCTCACTGCAGCTTCCACCTCCCGGGTTCAAGTGATTCTCCCGCCTCAGCCTCCCGAGTAGCTGAGATTACAGGTGTGCATTGCCGTGCCTGGCTAATTTTTGTATTAGCAATGGGCTTTCACCATATTGGTCAGGCTGATCTCAAACTCTTGGCTTCAGTTGATCTGCTTGCCTCAGCCTCCCAAAGTGCTAAGATTACAGGCGTGAGCCAGAAGCAGATAATTTTGATGAATATAGTTCAGTTTTCAAAATACAGATAAAAATACAACTGGGATTAGTCAATAGGTGACCACAAATAAGTATAGCTTTTATGTAAATAATCATAACTATTCAAGTGTAAATTGAATTTGACTTTTTCCTCACTACAGATCCTTATAATAGCTCACTTGCTAGAGATGGTTGCCTGCTTTTTTTTGTTTGTTTGTTTGCTTAGCTTTAACAGGGGTTAACAAACTATGGCCAGTGGGACAAATCTACCCTTTTTTGTTTGTTTGTTTCTTTTTTAGCGGCTTCCAGGCTAAGAATGGTTTTATATTTTTAAATGGTAGGATCAAAAACAAATTAAAACAGAACATGGAAGAGGCTATTTGGGGCCACAAAACCTACATAGTTTGCTCTCTAACCCTTTATAGAAAAAGTTACCAACAAAAGTTTGTATGAACCAGGATGTTTTCATTGTTAAGTCTTGTCTTTTGTAGTCTCTGAATTGTTAGGCATGTTGCATGTCAATATGGACACTCTCTGAAATAAAGGTCCAACTATTGATATTATTCTTAGGTTCTTGCTTTACTATCCACCTTTTGTGCTTGTTTTTGTTTTTCCCGAGACAAGGTCTTGCTCTATCTCCAAGGCTGGAGTGTAGTGGTGCAATCATGGCTTACTGCAGCTTTGATCTGCTGGGCTCAAGCGATCCTCCTACTTCGGCAACCCGAGTAGCTGGGACCATGGGTGTGTGCCATGATGCCCAGCTAATTTTAAAAAAAAATTTTTTTTTTTATAGAGATGTGGTCTCCCTATGTGGCCCAGACTGGTCTCGAATTCCTGGGCTCAAGCAATCCTCCTGCCTCAGCCTCCCAAAGTGCTGGGATTACAGATATGAGCCATCATGCCTGGTCTTACTATAAATCTTTATAAGCTTACTTTTTTACTTCTTATTTCTACTTGCTTTTATTATATGTCCAATTATTCTAATGTTTTTGTGTCTCTGCTTCCTAGAGGCACCTTGTATTTAGTGCTGAATTGGCTCTTAGGTGGAAAGATCTGATCTGATATGCTTAGAAAGGAGCAGTCTAGTGAAATGGAAGGCCTGGGTGTCTCAGATTTGGGTTTGGATCCCAAGTTGACCACTTATTAACTTAGCGATCTTAAAAAGTCATGTAATCTTTTTGATCTTCAGTTTCTTCACTTTTAAAATGACAATAATACCTATTTTGCAATAAGTATAAAATGAGCTTAAAAAATATGTAGAATAATTTTTGTGTATTAGTATCCTCAATAAATAGATTTTTAGCTGATAATGGTAGCTGATAATACAAAACACATGATTTTACATGCTTTCATAGAACTCAGAGTATGTTTTCATTTTTTCTAATGTAAAATAGTTAACACAGTAGATGAGAGAATTTAGAAAACCTTACACATTCTTCACAGTGATTGTTCACCTTGAGGTAAATTACTTAATCTCTTTGGGTCTAGGATCTACGATTGTAGAAAAAGTAGATTGGGATAGGTGATCACATTCAATAAATGTGTTTATCAGAGTAGTTAAATGATATACTAGGTTAAATAGAAGCATAGAACTGGATTTATTCCTTATGATTCTGCTCTTGTAACTAAACAGTATGATTTTAAAAACTGTTTGATGCTTCTAAATATGGGAATTATAATTGCCCACCCTAAGCTTTATTTAGAATAAAGCTTTATTTAATTATAATTGCCCCACCTAAGCTTTATTTAGAAATTTTAATTATTCATTATCACTACCCAGACTTCTAGGGAAGAACATACCATTCTTGGAGAAAGGTGTCACATGAATAAAAGTGTTAAAATCTTAAATAACTAAATTGTAAAACCTTAAACTTTGTATTTGAATTTTTTCTTTTGTATACAAATGCTACATAGGCAAAGTAAATTTGCATGAAATATTTAATATAATATATGAGTAGTTGAGCTGAGGGGCTTGATTAAACATTCTTTATATTTTATTCTTTTATCCTACTATATTGAGCTGATGATGACTTCAATAACTTCTTAATAATTGAAGATAAATAATAGCAGGAAATACAGCCATTGGGGCATATTGATTTCAGTATCACTTGATTTATAGATGGCACACGTCTGCTACAAATTCCTTAGAAAAAAATTACCCTGGACTATTTCTCACATTTCTTTTAGGCAAATTGTATTTCACTATGAAGATTTCTTTTTGAAATTGTTACATTGACATCTTTTAATTCATTTAGATCAAGCTTGTCCAACTTCCAAGCAGCCTAGGACAACTTTGAATGCAGCCCAACACAAATTCATAAACCTTAAAACATTATGAGATTTTTTTGTGATTTTGTTGTTGTTGTTATTGTTAAGCTCATCAGCTATTGTTAGTGTATTTTATGTGTGGCCCAAGACAATTCTTCTTCCATTGTGGCCCACGGAAGCCAAAAGGTTGGACACCCCTGATTTAGATAAAATAATGGAACAAAATAGTTGTTTACTTTCGAGATCAGTATTCTAGGCAAAGCTGTCTGAAGGAGAATAAATATAAATAGATTTCAATGTATGTATTAGAGCTAGCCTGTGAATTACAATGGCTACAAGGAAATATAGTGTAAAATAGCACACTGTGCTTTTCTTGTTGTTGTTGCTTGTTCAAATAGAATGAATTTGATTTTAACCTAATCTTTTTGTTCTTTTTTTAAAAATGTATGCAAAAGCTGTTGCTTGGCAGAGGTATTTCACATCAGAAATGCCTAAGGTTGGCGAAAAACTGAGGTGCACTTAATGAATATGGAATGCTATATCTGCAAATATAGACAAAGGGGACTTTCAAAAGTGTAACTTAATGTTAATTCTCATTTTTACTTAATAGAACTTCAGAAATAATATCTATTTTACCACTTGTTAGGTGCAGAAATTAAGTGACTTATTTTTCTGCAACTCAGTGGCAGAAGAAGAAATAAAAATCTTCCAAAGAGTTACAGAGTTGTATCTGACTTTCAGTGTACTGCTAACACTGTCCTCTTTGATACCTTGTTTCCCTTCCTTTTGGAATTAACTTAGGACAGTATGGTTTATTAGCCTATAGATAATGACAGAATATCTTATTTTATATTACAATTACTTTTGGTATTTGTTGGGTGTGATCAGAGATCCCCATGTAACAGTATTAAAAATGACTATTTGAATCGTCACATCTTTATTATAGATATACCTGCATAAGCGTATAGGGACTTTGTTTAATATTTATTGAGATTAACTATAATGATAGGTTAGTGTCTGTATAAATAAATAGAAATGGCACATTAAACACAGAAGTTTGCTAGATTAGGTAATTGCTGTATTACATGTGGGTCATGGGTCTGTGGAAAGAAACCACATACTGTAAGTTAAAATTAAGTCCCCAGTTTATTTGATCAGTAATACAAAAGCTTATTGGACATGGTGATACCACATGGAGTAAAAATAGATGTAGTATATCTAAATATAGCTTCCTGTGGTCCTTTAGAGTTGCCAATAGAGTCATAAACTGCCTATGCAATTTTCCATACAAGATAACATCTTGCCAGATCTAAGCTCATTTCTTGCTATGCCATAATCCTTTTATACCTGGAGCCAGTGTCACCTTTCTACAAGAATATGCACAATGTATGCACTTCCATTTAAGGGTGTGTATACAAACTTTGAGGATCTATTAGTTCTTAAACACAACCTGTGTTCCTTGAGAAGAAAGCAAAAGTCATTTCAAGGTGTCTCAATAATAAATACACCTTTGGCTTCCCTGTACTATGGGAATTACATCTCTTCAAAATATTGATTGTGCTATGTGATACATATAGTCACGTATTGCTTAAGGGGGGGTTAAATTCTGAGAAATGCATCATTAGGTGATTTTGTGGCTGTGTGAACATCATAGAATATACTTACATTATAGAGTGTCATGGGCTAGTGTGTACTACATACCTAGTATATATGATACAGGCTGTTGCTCCTAGGCTGCAAATTTGTACAGCATGTTACTGTACTGAATACTGTAGGCAGTTGTGACACAGTGATTAAGTATTTGTGTATCTAAACATATCTAAACACAGAAAAGGTACAGTAAAAATATGATATAATCTTGTGAGCCTATTATTCTATATGTGGTCCATTGTTATGTGGTACATGACTATATGTATTTTTTCAACATTATAGAAAATATATGTTGTGTGTGTATATATGCACACTATGTATACACAGACACACGCAGATATAAACACACATGGAAGTTTGTTGAAAATCAACTTAAGTCGGTTGATCATTCATTATTATTTGATTGTTTTTGATAGCTATTGGTAGCTTCCAGTAACTAAAGGTCAGTGAAAAATACAGGCTTCCTCCACCATAATTCTGTTAACATTTGATAAGTTACAATGAAGACAAGACTCAAATTGGGGAAGTACTCTGTCTTTTTAGGTGTTCCTGCAATATCTTATATGAAAGAGTCTCTTGAGGAAGTTGTGGCATTATTCCAACAACAGGATTTGATCATCCTTCTGTTCAGGCATCAGAGAATAATTTGAATCAGCCCCTAGACACAGTGTGGATTGGAACCTAAGCCTAGGGCATTGTTCCAAATAGTAATGGCTACTCGATTTACTAAATTCTTACATATTCTCAGAATTGGTAGTGCTCCTATAATATTTCTAGATATTTTAACATAAGTTAGTATTACCCAGTGAAATAATATTTCTAGAGTCTATTTAGCTTATAATAAACTTCCTGATTTTGATAACAAATAAAGCTTACTGAAGAGCTTAATATTGCTGCTGCCTTTGGGATGTAGGTGTTTGATGATGTAATAGTTAATTAATCCTGAAAGTGTTTATTCCCAGACCTATTGAGTCATAAACCCTGGTGATGAGGCTCAGTAATCTGTATTTTAACAAGCCCTCAATGTGGATCTTTTGTACACTAAAATTTGAGAACCACTGTCCTAAAGTTTAATAACATTTTGATATTTAAATTTCTGACAGAGAAAATTCATAACAGAAAAAGAAAACTGTTACTAACAATGAGTCATCTTTGGGATTTTATTATAACCAGTTAGTCTCAGGTGCCTGGTGTTCACCAATGAAATAAACATTTATATCTTGTGTCCTGTTAAGTATAGAACATCATGCATTATGATGGGAGTGAGGTTCAGTTCAAAAAGTATTTAGCACCTTCTATTTATTAATTTTAGAATACTGCTGCCTTTGTAAGATTTATTTTAACTCATTTATACAACCAGAGCTTTTAGTCACAGCAAGAGCCTTGAAAGAAGAATGTAAATAGATTATTGCTACGCATGTTTGTGTCAAAAAATAAAAACTGGCGCATGTAAATTTACTTTATCCATTCCATTCTTGTCCAGTTAAAACCTACTGGGATCTTTTTTCATAGTTTATCCATGTGTGATATGTGAGTTAGTATATTTTTTTATTGATAGATGCTAACCATTTTTACCTTTTTCATTCTACCCATAATTTTCTTCCTGGAATGATGCCACTATTGCCAAATTAGCAAGAAGATATTTATGACTTTTCTATTTTTTAAGAAGACTTTTACATATTTGCATATAAGTTGTGGTTTAAGAAAGATATGCATTGACATTTTGACAGATTTTAATTTTCTTAGTCTTGGCAGGATACAACTTACTTTGTCTACTACATCTGGATGAGACCATTAGAATCTTGTTGCTATAACTATATGTCATGGTGTTGAATTTGCCTTTGAGGTATAGAAGATAGAACAGTGTATTTGAATATACTCTGTAGCATAGAGACATAGCTTGAAAGAAGCATAAGTGTCAGTATGATGAGTTGAGCCAGCATTTTTTTCTTCCATCCAATTAAAATAATATATAAGGTCATGAATATCCAGTTGTGGTTATATATACATATTCTGTTTGTGATGAACACATGATTTCTTTTATTTTAAATTTATATATATTTTTTTGTTCCTGGAAGTGTTATACTGTTCTGAAATATTTTGACATAAAAATGTATTTATTTCATTATTTTTAGACAAATCTTTAATGTTGGCATTTTGTGATCTCTATTTACCTCATTAATGTTTACTCTTCATAATTCCTAATTTGCATCCTAAACTTAAGCCTTTATGCTGAAAAACCCACTATGCTTCATGCCTGTGCCTTTGCACATTTTATTATTTTACTGATTCAGCCCCATCCCCAGCTTTCCTAAGCATTTTTAGTAAGTGTTAGTCGTTCTTTAAAACTCAACCCAAGCATGTCTTCCTCTGAGAATCCTTTCTCGACCTCATTCATCTGAATTAGATGCTCTTTTTGCATGTTCACCCAGCAGCTATGGCTTGCTCCTGTCATTGTACTTTTCATAGTGTGATAACTTTTAACACATTTGTCTTTTAACTGAATCTTAAGTGAGTATCTTGATGGAATGGATCATAGCTTATTCATCATTGTATCATATTGTTCAGAATCTGTTATCTTTAATAAAATGCTCATCGAATGAGTGAATGAATGAATGAGCCCGGTTGATTTGGGGAGCACTTGTATCTGATTAAAAATCATTCCTTGTATACTCAGCAGATAACAGTCATCTTAAACATGCTGATCTATGTCTGTTAATCTTTGATCCCACATATTACTTAGCCCAATACCGTAGGCATAATGAATGCTGCATGAGTGGATTGGAATTAAGGACTATATTTTGTATAAATCATAAATAAACAGTTTTATCTGTAGATTTAATTATTTTATAATTAAAACAGCATCTTTAAATGCCATCTTATTTTTAAAAAGATTTTATTGATCTGCCTTTTACCACTTTGGTCAAAGTACACCTATTCGGTTTCATGGTTTTATTTCTTTTTCTTTTCTTCCTGTCCTGTCTTGTCCTGTCCTGTCCTGTCCTGTCCTTTCCGACAAGATCTTACTCTGTCACCCAGACTGAGTATAGTGTCCTAATTCCTAGAATGATCACTGCAGCCTTGACCACCTGGGCTCAAGTGATCCTCCTAGCTCAGCCTCCCAAGCCAGCTAAGACCACAGGTGCATGCCATCAGGCCTGGCAGATTTTGGGGTTTCATTTCATTACATTTGATTTTTGTTGTTGTTGTCCAGCTATAGAATTCTTGTCAATAGTTATACAGTAGTTTCCTCTGAAATTTTTTATTTTCATGTCATTGTAAAAGGTATTAGAGATAATATTTTTTGTAGGTCAGGCCACAGTCATGGTTATCACTGTGATAAAATATAAAAATGTACACCACCATTCGTAACCAACAGAAAAACTTAGTAAAACTCTGATAAGTACCTTATAGGCTCTAGGCAGCAGAAGTGACATTGAATTTATTTTATTTAGATTGCTGAAAATAATAAGAAAAAAAAAGATAAAAGAGAATGCTGAGTCAAATGCAGTTAATTTAGCATCTACAATAACTTGGTTTTAGTGATTTTAATGATTAATTAGAAGATGCATAGAAACTGTTTGCTCTTTCCAACCCCATATTTTGATATTAAGGATCTCATCTTTGTTGTGTAGAGTAGGCAAACGTTTAGGAAGACAGCATTTATTTTCATTAAAAGATCTGAAGTAGCCAGCTAAGAGTCTTTGTTTACTTCTTTTTTATTTTTTTGAGATGGAGTTTCACTCTTGTCACCCAGGCTGGAGTGCAGTGGCGTGATCTCAGCTCACTGCAACTTCCGCCTCCTGGTTCAAGCAGTTCTCCTGCCTCAGCCTCCCAAGTAGCTAGGATTACAGATGTCTGCCACCACACCTAGCTAATTTTTTGTATTTTTAGTAGAGACAGGGTTTTGTCATGTTGGCCATGCTGGTCTCGAACTCCTGACCTCAGGTGATCCGCCTGCCTCGGCCTCCCAAAGTGCTGGGATTATAGGCATGAGCCACCGTGCCTGGCCTGTTTACTTTTTAACATCAAAGTTTGAAACTCCTTATTTAAAAGATTAAAGAAAGTGAATTACTATCTATCACTGTTGCTATTTGCTTATTAGGGACGTAAACAGTGGCATAAAGATAGATATATGATAGATCACGTGGTAACAGAGAGGAAGTAGAGAGATTCAAGATACTGAAGACACTTAGATTCAGAGTCAAGTTCTAATATTTTATTGCATCCTCTGTGTCAGGATCTAAGTACTTTCACATGTATTACTTGTAATTTATTTAATATCAAGTGAAAACTAGTTTATTTTGCCCTCTGTTTGACATCTTTCAGTATTTAACTCCTTCATTTGTATATGTTTGTATTTGGCACACTGGTTTATAAGACTTCATTCATATAATCCTTCATTTATGTTTTGTAGTCAGACATATCTAATTTATATTCTATATTGGCTGTGGCAATTTCTTAAAATAAGACAGTAGTACATATTGGATGTTGGAAATATAGGTAACCTAAATAATTATTTTAATAGATATTCCTAATTGTTCATACATTTCTTGATTAAACTAATTTATTTACAAACAAGTGTGTTTCATTTGGCTCCTAAATCAACTATTAGGATGTTTGCTTGTGCACGCTTTCATGCGTTCACATTTGCCCCCTCCCCATTTTATAATTTTCTAGTCTGCAGAATGATTGATTTCTATATTATTTATTTATTTATAATTTAAAAAAAATTTTCTTTAAAGGCAGGATCTCACTCTGTTGACCAGGATGGAGTGCAGTAGCATGAACACGGCTCACTGCAGCCTCCTGGGCTCAAGTGATCCTCCTGCCTCAGCCTCCCAAACAGCTGAATAACAAGCATTGAGCCACCATGCCCAACTAATTTTTAAATTTTTTATACAGACAGGGTCTTGCCATGTTGCTCAGGCTGTTCTCAGCTAGTCTCAACTAGTCATCTCAGCTTGGCCTCCCAAAGTGCTGGGATCACAGGCAGGAGCCACTGTACCCAGCTAGAATGATTGATTTGAAATGATAGCCAGGGTGAAGTTCTATCTATATGTAATATGAAATAACAGGAAGTAACATAAACATGTAAAGTATGGATATTTTAAGCTGTTCTTTTGATGCAACTATGATTACTTGTGTTTTTAAATATACTTTTAGACAAGGAATTTAAAAAGTAAATATAATATGATTTTTCATAAATTGTTACACAACAATGAAGATTGGGGATGAGTGGGCATGTCTAATTAGTAGTTTCCTTTGGAAACATTGGTGTCTGATTTCCTCAAAGCTGTCACAACTCAGCATGTGAAAGTCAGGCTGCCTTGCCGCAGATGGAAACTTGCTGCATGGTACTTTCTAATGTCATTACTGAAACAATAAGCGAAGTAGTAGAAGTAGCAAGGGATAGAAACAGTTGCTAAAAATTGAATATTGAGACTGAAGAAAGACTTGACATAATCAGAGAGAATATAGACAAAAAAGCAGGAGATTAAAATATAGAGAATAAAATAGATATAGATAACCAGCAAAGATCTAGCATTAAGATAATTGCATAGAGAATAGAATATATGGAAGAGAAAAATTACTCAAAAATATAATAAAGACACTTTCCCTGGAAAGAAGAAACACATCCTCAGATCAAAATAATATTTTGGGTTCTGTGAATTTTGATTACTTGACATATCTAAATTAAATGATAAAACTTTGATATTTCTCTAGGTATCCATAAAGAAGAACATATCATTTCAAAGGGAGGGAAATCAGGCTCTTTCTAAACTTCTTCCTAGGAGCAGTCAGTGCTGGAGATGAATCTAGCAATCTTTTTATTCTTTTGAAATAAAGTGTGATCTAGGAATGCTGTTCTTAGCTAAGACACCAGCCAAGTATAGATTGAACAGGCAGGCATTCCCAAACACCCATAATCCCTCTTGAAAAATATATCATTTAATTAGGATATTGAGGCATTTAAAAGATAAATTGATAAAATTGGCAGTGACATCCTTGAATATGAAATGCTAGACATTTATGTAAGTTATGATTATGGAATCTAATGTATTTGGTATAAAGTTTAACTGTGAAGAATAACATGCCAACAAAATTTGGAATTGGAAGTATTTTCATGTTTCAGTTAATTACATCTAAAATTAAAAATATACTTACAAAGATATGATTAATTCAGTCTGTTAATGTTTTTGACAGTTTTTTAACCTTAGATCTTTTAAAAATCCATTTGAAATTGAGAAATTCATGCATTTTCACTGAATTTATGCTTTTATTAAAGGTAAAATTAAATGTATTATATTTCAAAAAGACAATATCTTCTAATTTTGTAAAAGCTTTTTAACCTATTTTGACATATTTGAGGGTTTTTCTCCTTTACATGTTTTCATCTCTTTAATTCTTTGAAAGAGTATATACTAATTTTTACAAAAATAGGAAATTTTTATGTTTAGGAAAAAGTTATTCACTGTAAAAGACAATTTTTATATATTCAGGATGATCTTCACAGATGAGAAAAAGTGAAGTTCAAAAATGATATGACTTAAGTCAGATATTTATTTAATTTTATAAGCAGGCAGTAGTCCAAGTCTTTTGAATCTTTGATTACTGATCTGTTAACTGCGTGACAAGAATCTTTGGTTACAAATCTGTTACTGCATTACACAAGTGATAACAGGTAGGAATTAATATGTTTCTAGAGAAGTGCCGTATATAGCCACAGTGTGTCACAAAAAAAACAAATAGTATGTGTGTGTATAGGTTGAAAAATTTTACTATGACAAACATCTATATAGTACCTGTGCTATTAATATTTTATGTTGGCCAGGTGCAGTGGCTCTCGCCTGTAATTCCAGCACTTGGGGAGGCCAAGGCATATGGATCACGAGGTCAGGAGATCGAGACCATCCTGGCCAACATGGCGAAACCCCATCTCTACTAAAATTAAAAAAAAAAAAAAATTAGCCAGGCTTTGTGACACACCTGTAGTGCCAGCTACTTGGGAGGCTGAGGCAGGGGAATCGCTTGAACCTAGGAGGCGGAGGTTGCAGTGAGCCGAGATTGCACCACTGCACTCCAGCCTGGAGAGAGAGTAAGACTCTGTCTCCAAAAAAAAAAAAAAAAAAAAAAAATTATGAATAAAATTATATTGTCTAGATAACTTTTAGGCATAAAAGATGGCAACACAATCACAAGGACACTTGGACTGTTAAAATATTGCTAAGTATGAATATTATTGGGGCTTAGATTTGTACAATTACTTTGAATGTATGCATTCCTGACTTTATAAAGGCATATGCATTCATATATTAGTTGTGTGGTTGGCAGTTAGTCTGAATTAATGACAGATGTGAATTTTGTAACATTTGATGATAAATACAGCTTTATTGCTTTCAGGTTCATGTAAACCAAAATAAGTCTTCACTATTTCCAAGTGGACAGCCCACTGAACCTAATACAATTAATAGATGAGGGTAATTGGTAAATAGTGCCATCGATTTTTACTGGTAGTTAATGTATTTATTTGTATTCTGAAGAAATTTGTTTTTAAGTTAAAACACTGCCACCAACTTTCACCCCAGCAAATATTTATACAATTTACGTTTAAAACAAACATTATTTTAAAGCTTAAGAAAACTAATGCTACCCACTGTTCTAGCTTAATTTTCCACTACTCCTCCTTCCACTGTAATCTCCCTTTTCACCTTCACTTCCTGTTCTCCCCTGTACCCTATGCTCTAGCCATATAAAATAAGTTCATCTTTACTGAATGTGGCATTCTCTTTCACACTGCTATGCTTTTCCACATGCTTTTCCTTCTGTTTGAAATGTCTTTTCCTTCACCACCCAACAGACTCTTCCTTAACTTTTAGGATGGTTCATGTGTGGTTATCCTTTTTAAGCTCTTTAGTTATACTAGGCATTATTTAACTCTTTTGCTGTGGTCTAAACTCTCATACCAAATTATAGCTGTTATTACATGTACTGTAATTCATAATTTGTGTTTGGCTTTTCCACAAATTATGAATATGACATTTCCAGATTGTAAAATATTTGAGGGGATAGTGGCTGTGTTTGTTTCATGTTTGTGTCCTTAAGTATTTGGTGTGTGACAAATACTTGGCAATTTTTTTAACATGAGTTGTGACTCTTAGTCCTACAGAGATCGTATTACAGTGGTCCCCATTATCCATGGTTTTGCTTTCTGCAGTTTCAGTATCCACAGTCAGCTGTGATCTGAAAATAAGATATTTTGAGAGAGAAAGACCACATTCACATAACTTGTGTTATATTATCTTGTTTTAGTTGTTCTATTTTAGTATTATTCATTTTAATCTCTTAACTGTGCCTAACTTGTAAAGTAAATTTTACAGTAAGTATGTATGTACAGGAGAAAACAATTTATAATAGGATTCAGTACTGTCTGCAATTCAGGCAGATAGTAGGGGTCTTAAAACAGTATCCCCACAAATAAGAGAGAACTATGTCACATTTTCCTTTTCTTTCTCAGCTCCTTTATTTCTCTTCTTTTTCTTGTCCCTCTCAATCTCTTTCACTTTCCTCCTTTTCAACTTTCTTTTCTTCAGTGTGATACAAGAGACAGACGTTTTTAGAAGTGTTTGCCAGGAAAAGAGGTGTTATAAAATCCACCAATGAGTACTGCTTCTTTTGTTTTTACAAATAATCTAGGAGGATTTATTTATGATGAAATGTCATTTAGAAAAGGAATCCTGATTTCAGTAGAAATTGAATATCAAAATCTACAATAGCATTATTTAACTAAATTCACATAAAAGAAATAAAGGATTATGGGCCTATGTAAACTTGAAAGTAAGAACTTGGCATAGAGACAGTTCTACAGAGAATACCATGGCACTTCCCAGACCTTTGCTTTGATATTCATCCTTTGCTTGTCAAGGGCTTTTCTTTGAATGTTTGACTCAAACTGGTTCAACTTCACTCACTCAGTTTAAAGACCTCTCTTCTCATTTCTTTCTCTTCACAGTAATAAACTTACTTTAATTAAAATTTTGACGCAAGAGATTTTTGTTTTTGTAAGGTGATGCACAGACATAGTAAAGCATCCAAAGAATACAAAACGGGTATACATTGCCATGATATTTCTGCCACAAACCCAACTCTTCAGTTCCTCTTTCGAGAGACAACATCTTCTATCACTTTCTTGTGCATCCTTTCAAAGGTATCCTCCCTATCTTAGGGGAAAGAAACAGAAAGATATGACATACCGATGGGTAACCCAATCTATTGGAGATATGACATACCAATGGATAACCCCACCTTCAGTTGTTAACTTACCTCGCTGGGGTTTTGTATAGCTTAATTAGCATTGGCAAAGCACTTTAATACTGTTGGATGAAAGGCAGTTAGGTTATTAGAGGTAAGGTAGAGCTATGATTGTGATTTTGCAAACATAATCATTTTTTTCATTGGTGACATGACTTTCCTAGCAGTTTTTTGTTGAGAGCTCTGATTACTTGATTTTGTCCTTATAAGTTGACACTTGTTTCTTCAAAATTGCACAAAATAAGAATCATTTGGTGACCATGAGTTCATGCCAGAAAATTTAGTATTTTAATAATCATTTAAAACAGAAAAAACATTAGTTCTCAGTCTTTAGAATTAGAAACTTTGCAGTGAGTATGTTTTTCACCCAGCATATCCAGTTCATTTGTCACATGGTATAAAAAGAAACTCACATGGAAGGGGATGAGTTCATGCTGAAATCCAAACATCTTGACTTAACCTGCAGAACTGTTTTCATGTCTTTGGATCATGGAGCCAAAGAATAGGTACCATTGGGAAAATCCCTTAAGATGTCCTCTGTTTCTCCTCTTGACCAAACTACAGAAAATATTAGTCATGAAAAAGGTTTAATTGCCTAGATAGGAGCATGGTGAAACCCAATACTTCATTCATCTGTTAACTAAATGGGGATTAATATCTAGAATACATTAGTATCTAGAAAACAAAAACATTTTTATTTTGACTTGGCAAAATGTTACAGCCTTTAGTTTGGGTTCTTTTACCTATATTTTATTTGAAAAGTACACACCCCCTATGTTGTGATTCTTACCTCCAGAGAAAATAAAGGATTCTAAAACACTACCAGGTAACTTAAGGATTCAATAACTCAGAGAAATCCTGCATAAACAATTGTTTTTCTAGTCTCTTATTTGTTGTATTTGTTGGAAATAGGCTTCATACTTCAAGGTAATATATGTCTAAGAGCAAAGGATAGTAGTTTTCTTTTACCTTCTGGCACTCCCATCTCCCTGGATAAAATTCTCCACAGGGAAAAGAGGTGGTGGTATTGCTGTATTTTGGGAATTATAGACATTCGTCATTTCATTGTTGGGGAAAAACAAAACCATTTCTGTATTGACTTGGCAAAATGTTACAGCCTTTAGTTTGGGGTCTTTTACTTATATTTTATTTGAAAAATACACACACACACCACACACACACACATACCACGCACACACACCGCTATCACATTGTTCTACAGTAATGGAAGAAAACAGAAACCACTTTGTTACCACTTTGTAAACAATGCCTAGAAATTTTTGTGCAAAAGGTTAATTCTTGCCTCACACAAAGAATAGTGTGAATACATTTAAGTTATTTATGAACGTGAATTAGTTAAAAATTTTTCCATTTTACTATGAAGCAACTCAGATTTACTCTTGGAGTTGGTATTAATGGTCTGTATGGGTTTCTCTTGGCCTATCACTTGTCATTGTTTTCAATAAAAGGCAAAAACAGTTGTTCAGGTTTAGATCAAAGTATTTAAGAACATGAAATGGGCATGAAATTCTACTTCTGAGAGCTTACAATACATTATATCTTTGAAATTCAACTCCCTTGTTCTGACAAGTATGTTACACATCAGCCAGGCAGCAAGATAATATACAAGAAAAATGCAAGTCTTTCTTTGAAAGGATTAACCTTCAGTTGTTAGCTTACCTCCCTGGGGTTTTGTGTAGTTTAATTATCATTGGCAAAGCAGCTTGATACTGTTGGATGAAAGGCAGTTAAGTTATTAGAGGTAAGGTAGTATTATGATTGTGATTTTTCAAACAGATAATCTTTTTTTTTTCATTGGTGAGATGAGGGGAAGCAGAAGAGAATCTTTATCTTGGGTCCTAATCTCAAGAAGCTCCATGTTTAATATCTTAGCTGAAAATTAGTTGTTGCCTTTCTCTTAAACTATTGTGGCACATAAACCAAGAGAAATGTGTACTTTTGATGAAGCATTGAAGCAGACTTTTTTTTTTTTTTTGGGTGTATGTCATGTATAATCTAGTAACAGCACACTTTATGATGTCATTAAAACCACAGGCAAGTCACAGATTGTAATAATTCTTTGCATCAGTTGGTTTTAACTAAAAAAATGTAAACTCTATTGCAAGATTAAAAAAAAAACTAGGAATAAACAAAAGATCATTACTTCTAGATCTCACCTCATAGTTCTTCAGGAAGTTTCTTATTAACTGAGGGATTAATTACAAATACTCTTCTGCAACTTTGTGCATATTTCATGTATTAAAGAAGCTGTTCAAACGTCAACCTTTGGTAGAAGGCAAAAGAGGACTCTGCCAGAGGACATGATACTAAGCTTACATTTAAGGAATTTTATTCTTTTATTTAAATAGCCTAGTTCTGTCTAATGACACTAAAAGACATTTCATTCTAGGTAGGACAGTAAATCTTCTAGAATATCCTTAGAAGTTTTCAGGCATATTCAATCTCCTTCTCCTCTTAAAATAATCCCTATTGATCTACAGTCTGTTGAGTTATTGAAACTTTATTTGAACCTGAATGTTTTGTCAGCATTGGGAACAATGCATCTCATGTATTTCTGTCTTTTGTGGAAGATATTCCTCTTCTACTTGTTGGGAAACTACTATCTTGAGTCATTCTTTAATGCATCATTCATTTGGTAGACATTTGTTGGACACTCACTACATGTCAGCATCTGGGCTGGACCAAGGCATGTTCTATACATGGTATTGGTGTGGTTTTGGTAATTTGGTAATTTCTTTTGCATTTTCTTCACATCCTCTGAGATCATGTAATGTATCCAGTTTAGTTTCTATAATACTAGTCTTCAGGCAATTGATCAGTCCTTCTAGGCTCCGCTAATGTTTATAATCCCCAACATAATTCTATAGGATTTCCAGTGTAATCCTAGATTGTTGACTTTACCATATTTTCTGAATTATTTCCTTGAATCACTGTAAAACATAATCACTTGCACTGTACTCCTTTTGTGAGTCTTTATGTGTCAATATCTGTATGCCTTTTACTATTTTAAGTGATAGAGTAGTTTAATAGTTGTAATAAAGAATAATATAACTTAAATGATCATTGAAGTTAAGAGAGGAATCTACTACATTTATTTTGAAATAGGAAAAATTTCAATAGCAGTCAAACCAGATTTTCTTTTGTTCTTGAAATGTTCAAAATTTTTCACGAACATTACAGATTCTGGGTTTCATAGTGTAAAGATATAGATTAATATTGTCTGTAGAATACCCATGTAAGGGAATGTTATCAGAGAGACCAGCTCCCAATATATCAACATGGGTTTAAGATCTCTCAAAGTGATTGAGTGGTCAGTGAAAAAGAAAGAGAGACAAGGAAAAAGTTTTCCTTAAAGCTCGGCCCAGGGGAGACACCACATAATGCTGCTCCATGGATGTCTGACATTCCCCTGAAAACCTCAGTTTTTCACTGGACTTTTTCAATAGGGGAGGGGGAGTGAGGCTACACAACAGTGTGGAATGATCATACAAAAGGAATACATTTGCAAAAACTGGTGCACAGAAATCGCAACGTGGTATTATAAAAGCAGAACAATGTAAAGATAACTTTTCTGTGTGTCAGCATAGAAATCATACACCTTAGCAAGAAAAGAGGTTAAACATAAACTTGTAATTATCAGCAAAAACACATTGGGCTCACAGCTGCAGGGGGAACAGGATCTGACACAGGATAACCAAGCCTGACCACAAAGCTGCAGGAGGATGGGGCCACCTTGCAGGCCTGGAGGAGCAGTGGGAGAAGAAAGACTTTTACATCCTTATCTCAACCACAGAGGATTTTCCTCATGACAGACGCCCCTCATGCTTCCGTTTATAGGCTCTCCATAAGGGTCGCATTCCCTTTCCAGGGCAATAATCAATATGCCTTTCCTGGGAAAGGAATCTAGGTAATAAGCCTCTCCATTACATGTCCATTTATAGGCTCTCTGCAACGAGAAACCTATTACATGCTGTTGTCTCTCTCAGGCAGTCAAGCTATGTGGTTAGTCCCTTTCACAGAGTTCCTGTTTTTACCAGAACAGCTCAGCAGAGCCAAAGTTACAAGTTGCAGCTTAGCAGAGGCAAAGTTACAAGTTACATCTCAGCTTTTCATATTATTATTCATTTTCTCAAATATGATCTATACAGTAGGTAACAGGCATCACAAAGCAAATAGCTCATTTCAAATTCTAAGAGAATTTACAGGTTAAAAATCAACAACAATTTCTTCTTATTATTTCAGATAGCTCTGGTTTTGAAAATTCTTCCAGAAGCTTGGGGTTGCTCAGTCACCACTGAGGGGTCCACAGTGTTCCCAGCAGAATGTGATACTAATACAGAAATTAAAATAGTTGTGAAATGATGAGCTTCTCTAAGATGCGCTTTTCTAACAAATTTCATAGTGCCAAATTTGACTTTTAATAAATCTCCATTAAAACTAGGCAAAAAATAATTAGTGAAAAACTGATGCAGGATATTTTCTCGACCCCTTTGCTGGACTTAGGACAGGGGTGCCTCCTTTACTCAGCCCACCCTGCTTAACCCCTTTTGGAAGGGATGGAGTGTGTGAACGAGTACAGGAACTGGAGTGAGCAAGTGCAGGAACTGGCCAGCAGCCTGGCAGGAGCTTACTCTGTTTACTTGGGTCTTCCGGGCTCCACCCCTCACCAGAGGGAGCCTGCAAGTGAATGAGTGCAGGGACCACCAGCTGCTTCAGCAGTGGCAGGAGCAAACTCCATGCAGGCCCTGCAGCAGCATCCAGGTAGGGGTGTCTGTGACGCCAAGGCCCAAGAGGGTGTGTTGCACTGCTGTTTTAGCTCCACTGTTTGCAGACAGCAGTGTGTTATCAGCTCAGTGGGTCCCTTGCCTCCTTGTGTCAGGTGGCTGCCTTCTGCCAGTGAGGGCAGAGGGCCAGTGTGATAGACTTTTTGGGTATCCTCATGTGGTACCTCCTGAATTCTTGTCTGGTGCCCAAGAAGAAGGAGGTCATGCAGACAAATTGAAGGATGGTGAATATAGAGAATTTTATTGGGTGATGAAAACAGCTCTCAGTGGAGAGGGGAGTGAGAAAGGGGACAGAAAGGGCAGGTCGCTCTCCCTTGAAGACAAGCCGCCTCTCTTCCTCTCTCTTCTGAAGTCAAGTGGCCTCATCCAGCCACCATATCTGAAGTTAAGTCACCTCTCTTCAATATCCAACCACTTCTCCCCTCTGCCGACTGAGCCTGGGGTCTATAATAGGCACAGGATGCAAGTTGGGATGGGCCATAGGTAGTTTTGAAAAAGATAGCATTCGACTGGTAAAAAGACATAATTGAGAAACAACCAATTGGGAGAGAGAGGGCACACAGGGATGGAAGTTTTCACTTTGGGCTGCTGGTTTCAGGCTTTTCGGCTTGAAGGTGGGATTTTGCCAGGGACTTGCTCCTGTCTGCGTAGAGTTTCTCTGCCTCCTGTCGCTATCAAAACCACTTTCTTAAAGTTTCATCTTATGCATTAGAATATTTAATATTTGTTAATGGCACTTATCTAGCACCTTATATTTACTGTATTTATTAATTAATGATTCCTAAGTCTCCTGAAAGTGTCTGGATATGGTTAATATGAGAGGATATAATAATCAGAATGCCATCAGCTAGCATAGTTTCAAATATATTTTCTTGAACCCTGTTGTGTCTATTTGGCTGTTTTAATGTGAAAAAAAATTAGAATTTCTTATTTGAGGTGACATGATAAAGAAAATTTGTTTCCAGTGTTCACTTCATCCTCCTTAAAAGTAAAGTATTTTGTTTCCTTGCTGTTATGTTATGTACCTCAGCCTGGATTAGAACTAAAACCACTTACTTGATTTTGAGAAGAAAGTTCACTTTGAATTAAGTAGAATTGACATATATTCTTTATCAAATAATGATAATTTGTCTTCCACACATTCTCTCACATTATTTCTAGCCTAAAACATTCCTGCCATGGCTGATAAACAATTACTATGACTGTCTTTGTTTCTGAAAAGTATCAGCATAAGTAATATCACCTGGGCTAGGAAATGTAAATTTATCCAATAACAATGGAAATGAAGTTTGTAAAATGACGCGACAAACTGGTGATCTGGAATCCAAAATCTTTGTCAGTAGAACTGAAGATTAATTTTTGTCCTCTTTAGGCTCTGTGTGGTTTTTTTACCCTTTTGGAATGATTATTATTTTAACTGGTTTAGAGAAAAGTATACATGGAGATGAACACATGCACATACATATGCAAAATGGAAAGTTGTAATTTTGATGTGTTTTGATTTTAAATATAGATTTGCTATAATAAAAACTACATCTTTTTACTTGGGTGTGAGTGTGCATAGTTTGAAGATTAAGCATAGTTATTAATCATTGCTTTGACAGCAGCAGTATTCACTTAGAACTCTTGATATTGTCATAATTTTTATAGTATTCTTTCCAAAATTGTTAATTCATTTATAGCAGTTATCCAAACCATTGTTCTGTAGGACTGTCTTCCTTTCTTACATGATCAGCTATTTTATTGTTACTGAAGTTTTTAAGAGCCATCTTTCTTTCATTCTTCAAGATTTTGAAGGAGATGATGGCATGGATTTGCAGAATAGTTAGTGGAGTTATTGGTTGATTGATTGAGATGGAGTCTTGCCCTGTTTCCTGGGTTGGAGTGCAATGGCGAGATCTCGGCTCACTGCAACCTCTGCCTCCCAGGTTCACGTGATTCTCCTGCCTCAGCCTCCCAAGTAGCTGGGATTACAGGTTCACGCCACCACACCCAGCTAATTTTTTGTGTTTTTAATAGAGACAGGGTTTCACTATGTTGGCCAGACTGTTCTCAAATGCCTGGCCTTGAGATCCACCTGCCTCAGCCTCCCAAAGGCCTCCCAAATTGGCCTGGGATTACAGGCATGAGTCACCACACCCAGCCAGGAGTTATTTACTTTTTTAGATAATTTTCAACTAATACTTCCAAGGTAGCATAATAAGAAAGCAAATATACAAATACCCAACCTCGAGAATATCAACTACAGAATTCTTTGATGGTATAACAGATTTAAAAAAAAAATCATAGTTTAAAATTCATGGTGGTTTTCTCTGATAGGACTTGCTATATTTTAGTCTATTGAGTTTTCCAAGCATGATCTGTTTAAACACTTACTGTTATATGTAGAATTTTATCAAATTTTCTCTAGACCATAGACATCCTAGCTAGCTCAGCAGCATAATTGGTAAGAGGAAGCTGTCATCATATTCCTTATAATCCTTTTAAAAATTTGAGGGCTATACCATAAAATTGTCTACCAGCCATCTGTGCCATTCCACAATAGAACACAATAAATAATGTTGATAGGTAACATTTATTGAGCCCCTACTATTTTGGAACATTTGGTCCTCAAAATAAGTCTTTGTGGTACTATTGTTATTTTCATAGAACAGATAAAGATACAGGAGCTTAGAAAGGTTAAATAACTTGTCCAGAGTCACAAAGCTAATAAATGGTAAAACTCTTACTAAAATCTGTCTTCCTGTAAAAACTGTAGTTTAAATCACTATACTGTTATTCTAGATAATGCACCTAACCAACAGTTTAAAAGGTGCTGATTTGAATGATCTTTTCAGTGATGGTGGTGGATTAATCTAATTTATCCATACTTAAGGAGAATGGTGCATATCACACAATGGCTTTTCTTGGAATAAAGTCCATGATGGTGGAACAGAATTTGTCTTTGGAGGCTTGGAAACTCTAAACATCTGTCACATAACACTGAGGACGGTTGGCTGTAGTAGCACTGACTAATATGGACAAACTAAATCAGTTTGACATTGAGCCAGGTGTTTGTGACTCATGCCATCTTACAGTCAATTTGTTCTTAATGTGTTTTAATATAATCTGTTGGCCAGGCATGGTGCCTCATGCCTGTAATCTCAGCATTTTGGGAGACTGAGGTGAGAGGATTGCTTGAGGCTCAGGAGTTGGAGACTAGTCTGGGCTACATAGTGAGACCTTGTTTCTACAAAAAAATGAAAAATACAATTATCTGGGCATGGTGGTGTACACATGTAGTTCCCACCTACTCTGGAAGCTGAGGTGGGAGGACAACTTGAGCCCAGGAGGTCAAGGCTACATAGTAAGCTGTATTTACATCAGCTTACTATGAGACCCTGTCTAAAAAAAAAATTTTTAATTCTGTTATGTCATAGTGATATGGTTTGGCTCAGTTTACTAAAAAAAGTTTTGTTCTGTTAAGTAATAGTGTTATGGTTTGTCTCTATTTACTCTTTATACATCTATTTACTAATTTAGCTTTGAGTGTTTTTTGATAGAGATCTTTTCCTCAGTTCTTCAACTTAGTTTAATTACTGAATTGTATAGGAAAATAATGTGTTTTCATAGTATAATTACTATTCCAATACTATAATTACTGAAATATTATTGGAAGATGTATTTTATTTAGAAGTAAAAAATTTGCAATTGTTTTGATGGTTCTTGGAACTTTTTTTTTTTGAGACAGAGTCTCGCGCTGTCACCAGACTGGAGTACAGTGGTGCAATCTTGGCTCACTGCAACCTCCACCTCCCAGGTTCAAGTGATTCCCCTCCCTCAGCCTCCCAAGTAGCTAGGACTACAGGCATGCAACACGATGCCTGGCTAATTTTTTTGTAATTTAGTAGAGAATGGGGTTTCACCATGTTGGTCAGGATGGTCTCCATCTCCTGACCTCATGATCTGCCTGCCTTGGCCTCCCAAAGTGCTGGGATTACAGGTGTGAACCACCGCACCCGGCCAGGAATATTTTTTAATAAGTCTCTGAACATAACATTTAACTTCTGCCTGAGCCTTGTTTCCTACCTTAGAAATGAGAAATAAGCAAACACAGCTCAGTCATCAGCTTTAAAGTAAAGAAAAAAAAATTTCAGAATATGGTATCAGTATCAGGCATATAAATAAGATAATCATTTTTCTGAAAAGAAAGAGGAGAAAACTCAGACTCATTGAGTATTACTATGTTTCCCCCCATCTCCCACACTTTTAACGCTGGTTCACCTCTTCTTCATCTTTATCTTAAAGCATTTCTTAAAAATTGAAGACGTGCTTGAAAGGAGGCAAAAGTTGCTTTTTGGAAATTGATTTATTTCTTGGTTTGGTTGTGAGTATTTTTAGAAATATTTTAAATTCTTACTCATGCTAGGGAGTAGCTGGTACAGGATGATAAGAAAGCTGCTTGAGTTTGGACCTATGTCATATAAAGGCCTTAAAGTTCTGTTTCAGGAAGCCCATACTTAGAATTCCAGAATACATTCCTGGGCCAGACATCTAGAGATACTCTTTGGTATGCAAGGTTTAGAAGTCTATTTTCAACATTTTGTCCTAAGTATTCTGCTTCACTTCATAAACTAGTAATTGCAGTGTTACTATCATTTATCCTACTATTGAACCTTATATTGAAAAGATTTGTGGTAGTGTGAATTGGCACATAACCAAGGTCTTTCTATTTCTCAATAAAGCCATTAACTGCTTTCTTTATTGGGGAAACGAGATTTCCAATAATAGTTAATTTTATTAAGTCCGCTTAATACATATGCTCTAACAGAAATTCAGTAATCTACTTTAAATCCAGTGCCCATAAGATATTCTCACCAAAGATTCTTCCTCTTTTGAGTACCTGAAGAAAATTAGATGTTACTGGTGAGAGAAATCTCATTGTGGTCTAGAAAATTTTTTTCAGAAAACCAGTAGATTTTAATAGAGTAACTTTATAAATAGGATTAGTATTGTATACTTTAACCAAGTAAACCTTAAAACAATGTGTCTAAAATTCCCCACAGTAATCCATGTTTTGGACATTTTCTTTGTTTAAAGATACTCATCTCTTAATGCAAAACCTGTTTGTAAAAGGTGTGTCAATTGGATTTTCCATTTACTTATATTTCAGTTTTACACATGTTCTATTTTCACTTCACTGATCTTTAGCTGGTTATGTGACAGAGCTTTGTTATTTTTTCCTGCCTTTACCATTTCATTCTTCTTTTTCCTCCTAGCTCTCAGTAGTCAGTGATTTGCTTGTGTTACTTCATTTATGCCAAAAATATTAATGAAGCAACTACTATGTGTCAGAGAATGTCATGTGCTAGGTATAGAGTAGTGCCCTCATAGATTTGAATGTAGCAGGGAAGAGTGACAAATAAGCACTTACATTAAATAAGTGGTTATAGAAACAACTTAAATTTAAATAACAGTAGGGGAGGTTAAGAGATTATGATGTCTCCATAGGATGAATATTCTGCAGCTGTTAAAATATATAAAACATTTGTGAAAAATAAGACACTATCAGTAGTAACATGAGGTTCATGGGGACTAGGCTTGTTATTATGTATAATACTGTACCTTAAAAAATTTATTCATATATTTTCCACTAAAGTCACATATATGTATGTAATGGAACACTCACATATATATATATAATGGGACACGGTGTGTGTGTGTGTGTGTGTGTGTGTGTGTGTGTGTGTGTATATACATATATATATACACATATACATATATATATATGTATGTATACACACACACACACACACATACATACACAGTTTCTTTACCCACTTGTTGATTGATGGGCATTTTGGCTGGTTCCACATTTTTGCAGTTGCAAGTTGTGCTGCTACAAACATGCATGTGCAAGCATCTGTTTTGTATAATGACTTCTTTTCCTCTGGGTAGATATCCAGTAGTCGGATTGTTGGATCAAATGGTAGTTCTACTTTTAGTTCTTTAAAGAATCTCCACATGCTTTCCCTATTGGCTGTACTAGTTCACTTTTCCACTAGCAGTATAGAAGTGTTCTCCGATCACCACATCCATGCCAACATCTATTATTTTTTGATTTTTTTGATAATGGCCATTCTTGTGGGAGTAAAATGGTATCACATTGTGGTTTTGATTTGCATTTTCCTGATTATTAGTGATGTTGAGCATTTCTTCATGTTTTTTGGCCATTTGTATATCTTCTTTTGAGAATTGTCTCTTCATGTCATTAGCTCACTTTTTGATGGGATTTTTTCTTGCCAATTTGTTTGAGTTACATATGGATTTTGTGTATTAGTTAGTCCTTTGTCAGATACATAGTTTGAAAAGATTTTCTCCTACTCTGTGGGTTGTCTGTTTGTTGACTGTTCCTTTTGCTGTGCAAAAGCTCTTTAGTTTAATTAAGTCCCACCTGTTCATCTTTGTTTTTGTTCCATTTGCTTTTGAAGTCTTTGCCTAAGCCAATGTCTAGAAGGGTTTTATCCAACGTTATTTTCTAGATTTTTTTTATAGTTTCAGGTCTTAGATTTAAGTCCTTGATCCATCTTGAGGATTTTTGTATAAGGCGAGAGATGAGGTTTTATTCTCCTACACGTGGCTTGTCAGTTATCCCAGCACCATTTGTTGAAGAGGGTGTCTTTTCCGTGCTTTATGTTTTTTTTGCTTTGTCAAAGATCGGTTGGCTGCAAGTATTAGGGTCTATTTCTGGGTTGTCTATTCTGTTGCATTGGTCTGTGTGTCTCACATAGATCATCTCTCATCTTACACAAAAATCAACTCAAGATGGATTTTTGTACCACACTGTTTTGGTGATTAAACTATACTATAAGGTGACTAAACTATACTTATAGTTTACTTATACTTGGTGACTAAACTATACTTATAGTATAGTTTGAAATCAGGTAGTGTGATGCCTCCAAATTCTTTTTGCTCAGTCTTGCTTTAGCTCTGCATGCTCTTTTTTGGTTCCGTGTGAATTTTAGAATTGTTTTCTCTAATTCTTTGGAGAATGATGGCAGTATTTTGATGGGGATTGCGTTGAATTTATAGATTGCTTTTGACAGTATGGTCATTTTCACAATGATCGTAAGCTGATTTTCTAATTGAGCTTCTTTGGATCTTCTCTCTTTTTTTCTTGGTTAGTCTTGCTAATGTTCTATCAGTTTTATTTATCTTTTCAAAAAAACAAAAATACAGTAAAAAAAAAATCCAAGGTATACAGGCAGCAGATAGCATGATGAATGGAATAGTACGTCACATCTCAATACTAATATTGAATGTAGATGGCCTAAATGCTCCACCTAAAAGATACAGAATTGCAGAATGGATTCAAATTCATAAACCACACATCTGCTGCCTTCAAGAGACTCACCTAAAACATAAGGACTGACATAAACTTAAGGTGGCGGGGGAGACATTCCATGCAAATGGATACCCAATGTGAGCAGAAGTAGCAATTCTTAGACAAAACAAAAAGCAACAACAATTTAAAAAGACAAAGAGGGGCATTATATAATCATAAAAGGCCTTGTTCAACAGGAAAATACCACAATCGTAAACATACACACCCAACACTGGAGCTCCCAAATTTATAAAACAATTACTACTAGATCTAAGTAATGAGATAGGTAGCAACAAAATAATAGTGGAGGACTTCAGTACTCCACTGACAGCACTAGACAGGTCATCAAGACAGAAAGTCAACAAAGAAACAATGGATTTAAACTCCACCCTAGAACAAATGAACTTAACAGATATTTACAGAACATTCTACCCAACAACCACAGAGTATACATTCTGTTCATCAGTGCATGGAACTTTCTGCAAGATAGACCATTTGATAGGCCACAAAACAAGTCTCAATCAATTAAAAACGTTGAAATTATATCAGGTACTCTCTTAGACCACAGTGGGATAAAACTGGAAGTCAACTCCAAAAGAAACCTTTAAAACCATACCAATATATGGAAATTAAATAACCTGCTCCTGAATGATCATTGGTCAACAATGAAATCAAGATGGAAATTAAAAAGAGGAAAGTTCTTAGCCTTAAATGTCTATATCAAAAAGTCTGAAAGAGCACAAATAGGCAATCTGGGGTCACACCTCAAGGAACTAGAGAAATGAGAACAAACCAGACCCAAACCCAGCAGAAGAAAGGAAATAACCAAGATCAGAGCAGAACTAAATGAAATTGAAAGAAAAACAATACAAAAGATAAATGAAGCATATATAACTTTTTTCCTTTATTATTATACTTAAGTTTTGGGGTACATGTGCAGAACATGCATGTCTGTTACATAGTTATACATGTGCCAAGGTGGTTTGCTGCACCCATCAACCCGTCATCTACATTAGGTCTTTCTCCTAATGCTATCTCTCCCTTCCCCTCCCACCCCCCTATAGGCCCCAGTATGTGATGTTCCCCTCCCTGTGTCCATCTGTTCTTATTGTTCAACTCCCACTTATGAGTGCGAACATGCGGTGTTTGGCTTTCTGTTCTTGTGTTAGTTTGCTGAGAAGGATGGTTTTCGGCTTCATCTATGTCCCTGCAAAGGACATGAACTCATCCTTTTATACAGCTGCATAGTATTCTATGGTGTATATGTGCCACATTTTCTCTCTCTTTTTTTTTTTTTTGGCCATGTTTTCTTTATCATTGATGGGCATTTGGGTTGGTTCCAAGTCTTTGCTGTTGCAAACAGTGCTGCAGTAAACTTACGTGTGCTTGTGTCTTTATAGTAGAATGATTTTTAATCCTTTGGGTATATACCCAGTAATGGGATTGCTGGATCAAATGGCTACCATTTGACCCACCATTTCTAGATCCTTGAGGAATTGCCACACTGTCTTCCACAATGGTTGAACTAATTTATACTCACACCAACAGTGTAAGTATAATATTCCTGTTTCTCCACATCCTCTCCAGCATCTGTTGTTTCCTGACTTTTTAATAATCGCCATTGTAACTAGTAGCTCATTGTGATTTTGATTTGCATTTCTCTAATGACCAGTGATGAGCATTTTTTCATGTTTGTTGGCTGCAACATATATAACTTCCTAATCCTGCTTTCCTTCCTCACTTTCCAGAGGAATTTTTATTCTGAATGTTGTGTATACCTCCTGTCCACATTTTATTCTTATATTATGTAAATAAGTGTGCATGAAAGCATGTTGTTTTATATTTTTTTAAAATTTGTAAGAATGTATCATACTACATTTATGTATGTTTTGCAACTTTTCCACTCAGCATTGAAATTCATGTAAGATTATGCATGATTGATACTCATAGGTATAATTTGTTCATTTTAACTGTAGAATAAATTACTGAATATGAATAACCACAATTTACTATTTATTCATTCTCTATTAATGGACATCTAGTGTCTCCTTGTGGACATGTGCTAAAATTTCTTTAGGATAATACCACAGAAGGATATATAGATTGCTTTTGACAGCAGAATATACAAATAGAAGGATACATTCTGGGTCTTAATATATGTGCCTTTTCAACTTTGGAGCAATTCAGCAATATTTTCTAAACAAATTGTTCTAATTTTACTTTCCTACCTTTAGTTCATGTTATGGCCTTAACTGCTTCCCCTGCCCATCCAAATTCATAAATTGAAGCCCTAAACTAGTCCCTCAGATGTGATTATATTTGGAGACAGGGACTTTAAAGAGGCGATTAAGTTAAAATGAGGTCATTAAGGTGGACCCTAATCCAATCTGATGGTGTCCTTATAAGAAAGGAGAGTTTTAGCAAACAGAAGGGAGGCTTGCAAACAGAGGAGAGACATGTTGAGGATACAGTGAGAAGAGACAGACTTCAGCAACTCGGTGAGTCCTCAGAAGAAACCAAACCTTCTGATAACCTTAATCATGGACTTCTAGCCACTAGAACTGTGATAAATTTCTGTTGTTTAAGCCACCCATTTTATGCTATTCTGTTATGGCAGCCCTTAAAAACTAATGTGTGAGAGTTCCAGTTTCTCTGCATTCTCACCTCACTCAGCATCACACTTTTTAATTTCACTATTCTAATAGAGGAGAGAGTATCTCTGTTTCAATTTGAATATCCTGGTTACCAAAAAAATGCTGATTGTTTCTCAGGATTACTGATGAAAAAAGCTTTCCTCTATGAACTGCTAGTTCATATACTTTGCACGTTTTTCTATTACATTGCCTTGCCTTTTTATTATAGATTTGAAGGAGTTCTTTATATAATTTACATAATAATCCTATATTAATTATATATTTTCCATTCTCTTCTGTTTATCTGTGACTTGTCTATTAATTTTATTGCACAGAAATTTTTAATTTTTAAGGCAGTCAGATTTATTAGTCTTTCTTTTTATGGTTTGGGCTTTTAAAAAATCTTACTTGAGAAATTCTTTTCTCTCCCAAGGTCATGAAGAATGCAAAATTTCTTCTGAAGTTTTAAAGTTTTCTTTGTCAGATTAAGTTTGAATTTTCTGTGAAACCATCTGTCACCACCATTTATTGAATGGTTTATCCTTTCCCTGGTAATTTAGAATGATACCTACGTCAAATATGCTAGGATCTCTTTCTAGGTGCATTATTCTGTTCCATTAGTCTTATTTATCTGACTTTGTGCCAATATTACACTGTTTCCATTACTAAAACTTTGTTTTGTGTTCTGATGGGGGGAAATTCTATTTTTTTTCTTATTTGGCAGAATTAACCAGCTTATTTTGGAGATTTTGCTTTTTCATAAGTATTTTAGAATCACTTTGCTAAAGTCAACTAAAAAAATCTTTTTGGAATTTTTATTAGAATTGCATTCAATTTATAGATCAATTTGGGAAACAACTACTTCTTCAGAAAATTTGTAATTTTTTTTTTTTTTTGAGATAGAGTCTCACTCTGTCAGGCTGGAGTGCAGTGGCGCGATCTCAGCGCACCGTAATCTCCACCTCCTGGGTTCAGGCAATTCTTCTGCCTCAGCCTCCTGAGTAGCTGGGACTATAGATGTGCGCCACCATGTCTGGCTAATTTTTTTGTATTTTTAGTAGAGACAGGGTTTCACCATCTTGGTCTCAAACTCCTGACCTCGTGATCCACCCACCTCAGCCTCCCAAAGTGCTGGGATTACAGGCATGAGCCACTGCGCCCGGCCAAAATTTGTAACTTTTTGACGTACAGGTTATATTGCTCCTTGTTAGATGTTTTCCTTAAAAGTTTATGATTTTCTTGTTACTGTTGTAAATGTGGTATTTTTTAAAACACATTTAGTAATTTGTGGTTGTCATTGTATAGGGACTTTAATTTTTATATATTGATATTGTATATACAATGTTCCTGAACTTTCTTCTTAGTACAGTTTGTAGATTATTATGGATTTTCTATATTAAAGTTTATATTGTCTGAATAACATTTGTTTCTTCATTTTCTACACTTCTTCTTTATCTTGTTACATTGGCTAAGGCCTTCAGTACAGTGATGAATAGAAGCATAGATGGCAGGCTTGTCTTCTATTGTTCTTAACTTTAAAAGGAATGCTACTAATAAGTTGATCCATAGAATGTGATATTTAGTACGAATTTCTGATATTCCTTACTGAATTAAAGAGTTTACCTTCCATTCATTATTTCTTGCCAAGATG
Source organism: Cacajao melanocephalus (assembly GCA_963573385.1). Classification (NCBI taxonomy): domain Eukaryota; kingdom Metazoa; phylum Chordata; class Mammalia; order Primates; family Pitheciidae; genus Cacajao; species Cacajao melanocephalus. Next base: position 1,718 of record CAUYLG010068566.1, on the reverse strand, counting down.
TTTGTAATGAATAAATGTTAAATTTTATCAAATGATTTTTTTTTGTTCCTATTGGGATTGCAATTTTGTTTTAATTTGTTAATATAATCAATTTAAATTAATAGCTTTTCTAATAATAAACCAATGTTGTATTCTTAAGATAAAGTTAAGATAGTTATATATTTTTTTAATATATTGCTATATTTACTAATATATCATTTGGGAGTTTGAAAATAAGCTTGTAATTGAATTAGTCTTTAATTTTTTTGTTGTTCTTGTCTACTTTTACATCAATCTTATACTAATCTCAGGAATGGAATTTTAGGATTTCCTCTGTTTTTATATTTCCTAGATTTTGATTCAGATGTTTTATGAATATTTGTCAAACTTGTATAAGAATGCTTCAACCTAAAGTTTCAGAAAATTCAATAGATTTTTGACCGTTGATAAAATTGCTATAAATTATTGAGTTCATTTTGTAGTTTAATTCCTCTAGGAATTAGTTTTTTCATGTTTTTAAAGCAAGTACCTGAAAATATTCATAGCATTTTATGATGAGTTTTAAAATTCATTATCTGTGTTTATGATTCTCTTTTCTTTCCTAATATTGTTTACTTGTGCCTAGGTTCTTTTTCTTAATTAAAGTCTTTATTCTTTCTCATATTCATGGCATAATTGTTGAAAGTGTTTAAGAAAGGCAACCTGTTTTACGTGAATTATTAAATGCATTTTGATGAGAAAAGTTTAATTTCTCAGAGAGCTGTGTAATCATTCCAGTTAGTCTGCAACTCACTATTTTTTCATATTCTGACTGCAAAACAGTAATGTACTGGTATTCATATTATGTTTTATATGCATTGAATTCCTTTAGAATGGAGCTAATGTTTGGGTATTAGAAGGATACCTTCTTGTTTGAATAAAGATTTTCATCAGATTTTTATTGGGGAGAGTAATTTTTGAAATATACATCAAATCTCAGAAAAACCTAACATATAAACATCCTTAAAGGCTTTTAAAATACGAATGAGGATCATCTACAGGGAAATCCTAATGATTACCTGTTTCATGTTTTGTGATGTAAGCAGTGAACCAGGCCCGCCTATGTATCTAGTGCTGTAGCTACACAGTCCACCCTTCTTGGATTTACCTAATAACTAATGTTTAGCATCTTTTAATGTGCTTAATTCTTCTTTGTCTTTTTTGTTCAAACATTTGTTTAAATCTTTTTGCTTATGAGCTTTTTTTTTTTCCCCCTGATGATTTGGCTCTTTATGTAGTCGGGATATAAGTCTTTTAACAGATGTAGGGTTTAAAAATATTTTCTTGGCTGGGCATGGTGGCTCATGCCTGTAATCCCAGCACTTTGGGAGGCCGAGGCGGGTGGATCACCTGAGGTCAGGAGTTCAAGACCAGCCTGGCCAACATGACGAAACCCCATCTCTACTAAAAATACAAAAAGTAGCTGGGCATGGTGGCACGTACCTGTAGTCCAGCTACTTAGGAGGCTGAGTTGGAAGAATCACTTGAACTGGGGAAGTAGAGGTTGTGAGCTGAGGTCACACCAAACCGAGGTCGCCCCGGAGCCAAGGTCATGCCATTGCACTCCAGCCTAGGTGATAGAATGAGACTCTGTCTCAAAAAAAAAAAAAAAAAAAAAAAAAAAAAATTTTTTGGTGTTTGATGTTTAATTTTTAAAGTATATGTTTTTTTTTTTGTTGAATATAGTTTGTGATTTTTTG